>CM029597.1:65773695-65889730 GCA_017311375.1 Mytilus coruscus | reverse complement strand
ATTTCGAAGGGATGTTTTTAAATCAGCGGAATTTTTAACCATAAACGCCACTTTAGCTGGTCCTGAAAGAAATTTAAAGTTCTATAATTCTTTTCATAAGGTGAAGAATATGTGAATTAAAAGCAGCTTCTGAATATTGTAGAAAATGAAATCATCTGCTTATATTTATTTGGTTGCAACTAATGTAGTAACACATATATTCGTATCCGGCGTCCTATATATATATGAACTATTTGTCGCTGGACATTAATTAAGGATGAACAATAAATCAACCATATATTCATATTGTAAATACCGCGACATAGATGAGCTCACTTTAATTTTGAACCCATTCTTCGGGATTGAAAATGCCAAACAAAAGTTTCAATGTTTATCTTTCTAAACTCTTTATACATGTAATTTGAATTCCGTATCAAATAACTTCAGCTCAAAATTCTTTCATAATAGGCGATTACATCATAAAGAAATATTGGGAACTCTTTCATATGAAAAATTAACAAAAGCAACGCCCCAACCTCCAGCAAAAGTAATTAAAATCAAAAGACAAAAAATCTTCTGGGCAATATCCGGTTTCCGACAATACAAAAATGTCGGAGCAATAATCACGTTCAAATCGCACGAGTCAAAACTAATTGTTTCATATTTTTCATGTCGGAGTCTTTTATAGCCAACTATATGGTATGGGTTCTTTTTTTGTTGAAGGCCTTAAGGTTGCCTATAATTGCTTACATCCACATTATTTGAACTTTGGTGGAAAGTTGTCTTGTTGGCAATCATACCACATCTCCTTATTTGTTTAACTCAATGATTTTTGCCCTCTGGTGCCTAATAGAATTTTAAATCTTTAAGAAGCGACCGATAGTGAGCGGAATATAACGACTTGATTTGTCGGGACAGGTTGTGAGTTTCTGCCACAAATACGTTTGTTTTATATAAAGACTACGAAAATAAGCCCCGAAAAATTAATTGCACAATCTTCTGCAGAGTTTGTTTCAGCAGGAACATATATATTGTTAGATATACTGTTCCCAGATTTCAGTGAGCCCGGAATGCGTTAGACTGGTCCTCTCACTTGCAACATACGGGTATCTTAAGACACCAAAGGTCTTCGGAGGTCAACTCGATAGTTAATTAGATGGCGTCAAGACTAATATACACACGAAACGAAGCTACATATTAACGAGCCCAAGCCCTATAAATTGTTTATTTTAGACTTTTATAATTTGGATAACTGTTTTACATGGTTATAAATCAAATGTGAGAATTTGAGTCAAATCGGTGAACATGAATTTGACAGCTAGTGAGGAACAAAACAAGCTAAAAATATTGATAGATTATGGAGCTCCTTTTCGAGATGTTCAAGTTTTTGAAACTGGTAGGAAAAGTCTGACTCGGACTTTTACCTAATACTTAGATGTAAGAAGATGTGGTATGATTACTAATGAGACAACTCTCCATCCAAGTCACAATTTGTAGAAGTAAACCATTATAGGTCAAAGTGCGGTCTTCAACACGGAGCCTTGGCTCACACCAAACAGCAAGCTATAAAGGGCTGCATTGGTATAATTTGGGTCTCAAATTGATAAAAAGAAATCTAGAATCTGCTTAAATTTAGGTAATGACCTTTTATGATCTATTGAAGTCTTATATAAAAAGAAAATGGGAGTTATGGGGCAAACTATTTTACCCTGTATCGTAGGGAAAAACAAAACAGTCCGAACATTTGACAAAATTCCTTTACCTTATACCTAAGTACACCCTTAAAGACTCGTTAAAAATAATTAAATCATTCGTTGGTGTAAAATATAAAGAAACGGTCGACCGTTATGAAAGATTTCATACAAAATATTTATTAGAAAAGTATTGTAATGCATACATCCATTTAAAAGAATAAAAGAAATACACAAAAAGGTCAAGAAATATATATTTTTCAGTTTATAAAATTTACAAGATAGAAATTGGTGTAGAATATCAATCTTAAATATTGGTAGCGTTTCCACTGGCTGCTTTGTCTATTTTCTTGTTTAACTCCCTATCAATCAATAAATTAGATAGAAATTCGATTATAGAAAATAGCTCTTCCAAAAGATAAGTAAAACGTTTTCATGTATATCGTTATACGGAATATGTTTATTCACAATTGTTTGGACTATGGATCTGTCTATATTGTTGATAACATCTAGAAGGATGTTGGTTATTTGTGTCGTTAGATTGTTGTCTCATTGTCAAATATCCTGTATGCTTTATTCGATAAATATAAAAGTTCATCAAATTTTATTATTTCTCTCTTAATATATTATCGTCCTAAATATTCACGAAATATTTGTAACTGGACATTTAGCGAGCATCATTTAATTGATTTCAATATTAACATTTATCATTTTCGTCTAGATATATTATCGTCCTTAATATTCATGAAATATTTGTCACTGGATGTTTAGCGATCAACATCAATATTTTAAAAGTATTGAAGATGGAGGATAATGATTGTTAAACGACGCGTAAGCACAAACATACTAGTATGTTGTAAATAGAGCCCTTACGTATATCAAAGACCATAAAAGATTTTTTGGTTTTTTGTTTAAAATTTTGTATATATATAATGCTTTTATTCAAACAAATTTCTAATACAACATACTTATTTTTCTGCTATATAAATGACTTAAAGACGGGAATAGTCCATAGCGCATTAGTTCAGGGTGAACTTGGCGTCTAACCTATCAAAACGAAAACATTGATTTTGGCAAATTTTCTGCTTTTTTCCAACATATCTTTTTCCAGTGGTAGTCCATCAAGTTTCCCGACTTCATACCTGTCGGGCTACCGTTAAGAACTTACCTATTATATTGATTTGCAATGTTTTCTCGTCTTGAATATGCATGAAATAATTGCAATTGGACGTAAAACAAGCAATACTCAATCAATATAAAATGGGAGGGTAGTCCAGTCCATGGCGATGATATATAGAAACAAGAAAACACATTGCCCGAAATTGATACTTAAATCATTCTTGTTAAACCTTGGCCTGTGCATGTGAATTATGCACTAACTTAAATGGGGCTAAAATCTTATGTATTTTTTTTCACCGGCAATCCAGTGTCTCATACGTACAATAAAACAGTCATCCAGTTTGATTCATACGATAGAACAATAAACTAAGCATAGGCTATATTTAAATTAGCCGCAGCTATACTACAATAAGGCATACGCATAATTTGATTTAATCTATGTATAATTGAATAAAGCTTATGCTGCTCAAGTAAATTAAGCTTATGCTAATCTAAAATTGAGCATATATATTTTTGAAATGTACAGCATACTATTATGTTAAATCTAATTAGGATTAAAGTAAAGTGCGTTCACAGAATTCTAACACTTATTCAAAGTAGTCACACACATTATTAAATGGTATTATATTAAAGTCTTCCTTATGGTACCATGCTTACTTTATACTTTATATTTACAAAGAAGTGACATGCAGTCAGTTACACCGGTAAGAGCCGGGGAATAAAAGGGGTAGGGGTTCGAAGGAAGTAATCTCCCAACGTTTGAAAACTGACTTACTCCTACACTATCAGACAATAGAAAACTTTTTTCTTTTTCATCCCCCTTCCCCCACACACACTTTTCAGCCAATCCCCACGCCACTAAGTTTCGTTAATACATTGAGTTTTATGAAAATTTACAAAAACAAATTTCTATGGAAAAATATAAAACAAGCTACAAACTATCATACCTCATTTCGTACTGTTGGACCGTTTTGATGCATCTGTTTTGATGATTTTTGGGCAATATATCAAGTGTACATCTATTACCACGGATGTGAATCGATCCGAATAAGGGGAAGTATAAAAGGCTTACAAAATAGCAACATTGTTTAATTCTAGTATATCCAAATTTATGACACGTTCCACCTCTTTGCAGATACATGATCAAGTCTAAGGAAGAGAGTTATAATTATTTTGTTTGCCTTAACAAAGTTAACGGACTTTATAGTACTCTTTCCTGTTTTACATCTGTGTCCGAAGATAGTTCTCAGTAACAAATAATCAAAAATGACGTGGGACAAACAAGTGCATCTTAACATTACTGACGCATATGATATAAAAGGAAGCCTAAATCAACGATTTGGCGCGGAATCTGGGTCAAAATGTGGAATTGACCATCTGTTAAAATCAACTAATCTTAAGCTAAATTAGAATTAAGCATATGCTAAAATCAATTAAGATTATATAAAGCTAAACTAGAATAAAACACACATTAAGGTGGTACATTACACTACAGAGAGATAACGCTGTATAAATCAGCTGAACGTTTTAATCACATTCTATTGTTAAGGAAATATTAAGCTTCTCAATGATCAAAATTAGTGTTTGTCAAACTGCTATATATCCAATGAATTTTTCCGATAAAGTGTGTGTTTCAAGTTGTTTGAAATTTTATATTGTTGTCAAAGGGTCAAAGTAAATATTTTGTCAAAATTTTATGAAAATTAATTTTAGTCAAGGTGTTTGGTACCACCTTAACTGAAGTTAGGTTCAGTTTTATTATAATTAAGCATACTATATATTTAATTTAGCCTCAGCTATACTAGAATAAGGCATACGCATAATTTGATTTAGCCCATGTAGAATTGAATAAAGTTTATGCTGCTTAAGTAAATTAAGCTTATGCTAATCTAAAATTGAGCATATATGTTATTGAAATGTACAGCATACTGGTATGTTAAATCTAATTAAGATTAAGATGCTAGTTTCGCACTCTCCTTATATAATCTAGCATTTGCTTTATCAATTTGAGCATCACATAAAATGAATTCAGCTTAAAATTACTACAAGGTATCATAATCTAAATACATTTTTTTAAGGATAATTTATGTTTAATTGAAATTAAGTTAAAGCTTAGTTGAATTTAGCATATTCTTGATTTTACTTTAGCTAAAGCTGAACCAAAATTGATATATGATTAAATTTAGTGCATTATGCTCATTCAACATCTTTTCCCAACTTTAATATCACAATGTTTGTACTTACATCATCAACATGACGGGCGCCACGTGTGGAACAGGATATACCTACCCTTTCGAGTACTTGAGTTTAACCCCGGTTTTAGTGGGGTTTGTGTTGTAATCTTTAGTTTTCTATGTTGTGTTTTGTGTTTTGTGTACTGTTGTTTGTTTTGTGGTCCTTTTCTTTTTTCCTATGGCATTGTAGGTTTATTTTCCACTAATGAGTTTGAATGTCCCTCTGGGAACTTTCACCTCTTTTTATGACCATGCTTCCCCGGCATGCAAATGCTACCTGTTAATGAATCTTGCAGTAACCTTTGAAAAGTTGGTCAGCCTGACCTACAATTTACGGTTCATTTTCCTCTATAAGTTTCCTTTACATCAGTTTTCAGATATCAAACACTAAACGACCTCAATCATATAACTTGGTTAAATTAAGAATGGAAATGGGAATGTATCAAAGAGACAACAACCCGACCAAAGAGCAGAAAACAGGCGAAGGCCACCAATGGGTCTTCAACACAGCGAGAAAACCCGCAACCGGAGGCGTGCTTCAGCTGGCCCCAAACAAAAATGTGTACTAGTTCAGTGATTATGGACCTCATACTTAACGCATAAACATATAAATGAACTCAAATTAAAATCATACAAGACTAACAAAGGCCAGAGGCTCCTGATTTGGAACAGGCGCAAAATGCGGCGGGTTAAACATGTTTTGTGAGATCTCAACCCTCCCTATACCTCTAGCCAATGTAGCAAAACAAACACACAGCAGTACGCATAGTAAAACTCAGTTTAAAAGAAGTCTGAGTCCGTTGTCAGAAGAGGTAACAAAAGAAACTAAGCAAAATGACAACGATACATAAATTAACAAAGGACTACTAGCAGTTACCGACATGCCAGCTCCAGACCGCAATTAAACTGATTGAAAGATTATGTCTTCATCATATGAAAATCAAGCACAATCCCTCCTGTTAGGGTTTATTATCATACCATCATAAAAATATGAGAAGAACATAACCCGTATCATGCCAACAACTGGTTTTAGAATAAATGTGTTTATTTCCGATGTAAAGACCCTATGAGTGAATCAATATTAAAACCAAAATATGCCATCTTTAATGACCTGACAACAGTATCGTAACTATATCCCTTCTTGATAAGTCTGTATAAAGGTTTGGTTAGCTTTTGAGGTGAATGCCGACATTTTTGTGCTTTGTAAGGAATATTACCATAAGAGATTGGATGTGAAATACCTGAACGTTTAAGATGCCTGCACGTTGAATTATATTTACGAATGATGTCCGTGTACCGATGATAAAATTTAGTAAATGTTTTGACTAGTTTGTGATATCGAAAATCCTGGTGTAATAATTTTTCAGTAATACAGAGATTTCTTTCGTTAAAATCAAATACGTTGTTACATACACGAGCGAATCGAACAAGTTGAGATATATAAACACTATAAGATGATGACAAGGAACGTCACCATTTAACAATGAATAATTAACAATTAGTGTATGGATGCATCCAGAGAGTGCAACTAAGCATTATTTTCGGCAGAAGTCCATGGTATTACAGATAAATATACAACGTTCAAAACCGAGAGGTAATAAACTTTCTCAAATAATGACCAAAATATTGTCATCGATCAAAAGAAATTTGAAAGCGTGTCATCAGGTCATAAGATATGCTCTTTCATCGTATTGTAAAACTTGGTGCAAACAGGAAAAGACACTTACTTCCCTGTAATATAGAAGCCTTCTTCAGGAAATAATGCTGTTTTAAGGATGAATTGAACTGCCGTATTCAATTTAGTTTGGAAACATTTAGCATTTTAGATTAAAAAAAAAAAAAAAAAAAAAAAAGAAAATAGGAAAAATAGTCCCATAAATGAGAATTTGTTGTAAAGGTCATGCAGTTTCACAGAGGAAAAAGCTAAGACGTCTCTTAGGATTCAAGAGTAATTCTATGTTGAAGACATCTAAAGTGCGGTACAAGAGAGATATTTTTATATGGTCTTACTCTCAGCATTGCTATTAGTAAAAGTAACATAGGGGAACAATCTAAATCATTAGTCTACAAGACATGATAGACAACACCAAGCCGAAATGTAAAACGACGAAGTTACAAAGGCCACACTATGCCAAAATGTAAAACGACGAAGTTACAAAGGCCACACTATGCCAAAATGTAAAACGACGAAGAGACACAGACAACATACTGCCAGTATAACGACGAAGAGACTCAGACAACAGCAAGCTGAAATGTAAAACGACGAGGTTAAACAGACAGCACCATGCCAAAATGTAAAACGATGATGAGACACAGACAACAGCAAGCCGAATTTTAAAACGACGAAGAGAAACAGACAAGATCATGCCGAAATGTAAAACGATGCAGAGACAGAGACAAAGCCATGCAGAAATGTAAAACGACGAAGAGACACAGACAAAACAATACCAAAATGTAAAACGACGAAGTTACACAGTCAACACCCTGCCGAAATGTAAAACAACGAAGAGACAAAACAACAGCATGCCGAAATGTAAAATGACGAAGAGACACAGACAACATCATGCTAAAACGTAAAATTACGAAGACACACAGACAACACCAACGCCGAAATGTAAAACGACGACGTAACACAGTCAACACCATGCCGAAATGCAAAACGACGACGTGACACAGACAACACCATGCAGAAATGTAAAATAACGAAGACACACAGACAACACCATGCCGAAATGTACAATTATTACTATTATTTATTTGTTAAATGCCGACAAGCAAAATACAATGGGTGCTTCTATTGTAATAAACTAACTACATGTAAATTACAACAAGTTATAACTAGCATAATTCTTTATTTTACCTTTTGATACTTATATATGACTTTATTTAACATTTTCTGTGACAAAAAAAAAAAAAAAAAAAAATGGAAAAAGTAACTATTTTTGTCTTTAAATAAGAATATATATATATATTATGAAAAAATATACATTTCGTACATCAAAACCGATTTCTAAATTAACATTCATTATGAACGCTTAAACCTAAAAGTTTGAAAGCCAGGCTTGTAATAATATACTACAACATATTTGTTAGAATCCAATCAAACCCATTGAATCATTCATCATTTTACAATAAGGTTAGAAGTGATCTGTAAAATATACAAGACAAACAGACTGTTGTGAATATAATTAAAATTAGGTCGTAATGTTATTGAATGACACATTTATTTCACTTTAATAATAGTCAAGCATGAATATTTACTTCCATACACTTGCATTGTGTTAGTAGATCTGATATTTAATGTATCGTTTACATTCAATTGAACAGCTATGATTCCTGTTCCTGTATGATACTTGTTACTATCACCTGTAGATGTTAAGGTTGTTCTGACATATACACGGCTTACCAAACTTCCGTTCTTTATAATTTGAAATTGAGCAAAATTGGAACGAGACATAATATACACTCCAACCAAATAAAAGCCTTGCCTTTCGCAAGTAAATATCCTTTAGATTTAAAATTTTCCAAATTTCCAATTCCATTTGACAGTTTTACATCACTGAATTTTATTATAGTACCAGAACTATATACAGCACCAGAAGCACACGATGTTAATGCAACTGAAACGAAAATATTGATATAATATCCAATATGTATGCGCGCATGTGTGAATTGTGTGTGTACATGTGTGTGTGTGTATGTTTGTTTGTGAAAATAACAGGCATATCAGACATACCACAACTCTATTGCTGTTCTTTATCTTCATGGTTTTAGTTCGATCTTCTAACCATGTTATATAAATGAACATACTCTCAAACTTTATAAAATGTTCGAGATTTAAATTGTAATCAGTGGCAGATCCATGCTTTTGAAAAGGAGGCCCAAAGCATCGTTAGGAGTTGGGCTTATATATGGATTAATCAAGATGTAGCTCCCGCCCCTCTATATCTGATCTGATATTACACTAAGAAACAATTAATATGTAATGCTTTAATACCGAATAAGTGACGAACTCGGGAAATTTATGTATGCAAAATGTCATTTTTCCAGCAAATGTTATAAATGCAGAATCAATACGGAAAAATAGAAAAATACTTTAAGATTGTAAACCTTGAATCCACATTACTTTTGTCATTGATAAAGATTAAGGTTTTACCCCTACGTTAACCTTTAAAAGTCATTTACTTGGAGGATATACAGGTTTATTTACCAGTAGTTACCACAGGCGCTTGTGGAAATGTACCTTTTTATATATGTTATTGAGGTTTTTTTTTAATATTTTTTCAATATTTTAACTTACAAATGTAATTATATTGCTCTGATCCATACGATATTACAATAACAGTAGTTTACATATGGTGTCCTCTATTCTTATTTTTCCACATAATGAATGGAGGGTACCATATATAAGCTACTGTTATTGTAAAATGAGAGGGTCTAAAATCGTATGGATAAGAAGTGAAAATACTAGTAAGTTAAAATATGAAACAATATCTACTAAATAATCAAACACAATAAAAGAAAACAAAACAAAAAGAGAAAGGGTCCAATCCCCAAGCATTAGTGATATCTGAGGGTCTGGATGCGGTTTACAGAATAGAGAAAAATGGCAAAAATATAATGAATGGAGAAAATGAGCAAAATATTAAGAATAAAGAATAATGGGGTGCAATATTATAAAAAATAAATGTGGAAAATAAGAGAATAAGATAATACTATACTGATTTACTATTATACGCACTATAAAAAAAACAATATCAGCTTTGAAAAAGGCTTGCTGGACCTTTCTGAGTTACAACTTCAAAGAAGTAGGTGTAATGAAAAGTAACAAAACTGAATAATTAATTTTTGGAAAGATAGAAATATAGATGTATAGTTATCAAAAACAATACGTGGTATCTATAATTTCAATAACAATTACAATAAATTAAAATTTCAGAGGTCAGCCTGGTAAGCTTTTCGGAAATAAAATTCAACATACTAACCTCTTTCAGTGGCTGTTTTAACCTCGGATTTCAGTTGCTCCATCTCTCCGTCGAGCTTGTTGCCAAGTATGGTCTGTTTTCTCCATTTTCACTTCCTAGTTCAGCTGAAATCAACTGGATTACATAAGAATTGGAAAATTCAATATTCGTAGACAAAAAGAAAACAAATTGGGAGAAGATACCAAATGGGTCAGGCAATCAAAACCCAAAAGCATAAAAATATAGACAACACATTGGTATACACCTAGAGAAAAAGGAAGAAGAAAAAAAAATAACAATCCCCCAGAAACACTAAACAGAAAACTAGAGATTAAGCAACAAATCAACACTTGTGTCTTGGAAGGATAGTTTAAGAATTAAAACAATTCTGTCTTTTTATCAATGACATATTTATGTTTGTTTTAATTTGTATTAATGAATTAAAGACGATCTGGGGTAGAAGCAAATAAGACAACAATCCAACGACACAATAAGTACAGAAAAAATATAGGAGTTAACATAAGCTCTTCCACAATAGATAAATTATGTATATATACAATATGACAACTCCAAATAATCCCCATGCTAGAAAAAAGGTGGGAAGCTGAAAGCTAACATTCATTGTAAAAGACTGGCCATCAATACCACAAGCCTTAAATGTAAACAAAACTTTAGTATATAACAAAACAAAACTGTAGAAAACTTGAAGGAATAATTAATAAATATTTGCCACTAGACATTGAACAAACAACAATTAATCATGACATATGGGCGACTGTATCCAGTGGGATTTACTGAATTTTAAAGGTTCGTAGTAAATGTGCTGTTGATTTCTTGTGCTTTAAGAAGTTGTGCTGAAAAGAGCAAGTACAGTTTGCTCTCCCTATCATCTTCCAACATCTATTTCTAATTAATGTGCATTTAGTCGAAATTTAGAAATCTATGAATAAGAAGACAATCGAAAATAAATCAAGACCAAGATATTAGGGGTATAGTTAAGTTCGGGAATTGAGAAAGTATCTAAGTCGTTATAACAAGTTAGGTAATGTGTTATAACGAGTTAGTTAGGTCGATATAACGAGTTAGCGAAGTCGTTTTAACTAGTTAGCTAAGTCGATATAGCGAGTTAGCTAAGTTATTACAACGGGTTACTAAGTCGTCATAACGAGTTACTAAGTCGTTATTACGAGTAAGGTAAGCTAAATTGTTATAACAAGTTAGCTAAGTCGTTTTAACGAGTTAGCTAAGTCGTTATAACGAGTTAGCTATTTGAGATAACGAGTTAGATAAGCTTAGTCGTTATAACGAGTTAGATAAGTCGTTATAACAAGTTAGCTAAGTCGTTATAACGAGTTAGCTAAGTTAGTAGAACGACTTAAAAATAAAACTACACACTAATACTAACCCGCTTCCATTCAAAATAGTCACTTAAAAGGAATTAATATTTAAAAGTCGTAATAAATTGCATTGAGAAAAAACTAATTAATTACATTACATGTATGTTTCATTATAATACGTTATTTTGATTGGCTAACTGCAATCTCGCGTCATTCTGAAATTAACCTTTTTATTACTTGTTATTGGCTTTGAACTAGCTGTCAGTAACTGCGAGTACTCTCAGATCTGTACTAAGTGTCTTTTTGTTGTTGGGATGTACAAGTACCCGTCCACGTCCACTTTGTATTTTTGTTAGATGTATTTCTATTTGTATCCATCTGATGAGTTAAGCCTTTTTCAACTGATTTTTATAGTTTGTTCTTATGTTGTACTGATACACCACTGTCCCAGATTAGGGGAGGGTTGGCGCCTTTAAACTAGTTTAACCCCGCCACATTCTGTATGTGCCTGTCCCAAGTCAGGAACCTGTAAATCAGTGGTTGTCGTTTGTTGCTGTGTTACATATTTGTTTTTCGTTCATTATTTTGTACATAAATTAGGCCGTAAGTTTTCTCGTTTGAATTGTTTTACATTTGTCATTTCGGGGCCTTTTATAGTTGACTATGCGGTATGGGCTTTGCTCATTGTTGAAGGCCGTACGGTTACCTATAGTTGTTAATTTCTGTGTCATTTGGTCTCTTGTGGAGAGTTGTCTTATTGGCAATCCCCAATCATACCACATCTTCTTTTTATACTTCATTTCAAAATGAAATGTTACATTGATGATGACACGAGCACCACAATAAAGTGCACAGGTAAAAACGGAAAACTTGATAGAAATCGTGTTTTCGTGATCATAGCAAAATGTAATTTTAAGTATTGAATGCTTTTTTAGTAATTTTATAGTGTTGTAAAGCGTTGACCGTGCGCACATTTTTAGAATGAAGCGCCTACGCGTTTCATACAAAATGTACTTCGGTCAATGCTTTTACACCCCAATAAATTTACAAAAGAAGTATTCAATTCTTAAATGAATCCAAATCAGGTTCCAGCTATTTGGATATTTGAAGAAATTACAATTTTTGTTGATCTGGTTAGACTTTGAAACACTGGTTTAAGATTTGAATTGCACACATAATATCAGAAAGTGTTCTAAGGAATGATTAGCAATTACTATACCATAATTTGAAACGATAAAGTGTATACAAAATTGTTAATATTGATCATTTATGCCGTTATTGCCATGTCAGTGGCGGGTTCAAATGGGGCGGTTTGGAGATCATGGGAACTACGCCTCTATGCCTTCAAAAGTCCTGGATCCGCCCCTAAAGATAAGAATACATTTGGACTGTGCAGTATATCTAATGTGCTGTGCACTATTAAGATTATAGTACAGTTAGAACAAAGATAGTTTGCCTATGTCGTGTGTTAAAACCAAATATTCCATTAGGTTGTGCATGGGAGCAGAAATAAACTCATTTTATTAACGGTATGTGAACAGAACATGACTGCATGAATGATATTTAATGCCAGTGCAGGAATGTTGACTAATGGGCATGTAATACCTCGTGACGAGAAATGTCGCGAAACAAAGCCACATTTTTACCTTATGTGACATCAAATGAAAGTCATAACATAAAAGCTAACTGTCTCTGCACGGAACAAAATTTTAACATGGACAACAGTTACAACTTTTGTGTTTAATAAACTATAAATGAAATTAAATTGAAAGAGTACATCATATTTTTAAGAACCTAGGATCACCTAGTAAGTTGTCAATTACTTACAAAGTTCCGAATTTAAAATAATAAGAAAGGTCACAATTTAGAAGTAGAATTAGGTCGATATAATGTCTATTTTATCAATTATATTTACGAATGAACATGTTATGTTTTTGTCATATTGTATAAATGTATTCAGTGGTGTCGCTTAAACCGTTGGCATTTTCTTTATGCAATACCGTTTCGATAATAAGAAAAGCTCTGTCGATCTAGAATTTAGTATGAGAAACTGTACATATTAAATATGATTGAAAAATAATATAAATTCCGAGATACACGTTATATAAAGATAGTCTGTAATGCTGTGGCTGTTATTTGTTACTGCATATCATGCTTGTTTTTCATTTGTTGTTTTGCACATAAATCGAGCATTTTGATTTTCGTATTTGATCTTATTTGAACTGTTTTACATTTAATTTAGTCGGGGACTTTTAAAGCTTGCTATTTGATATGGATTTTGCTCGTTCTTGAAGGCCATACGGTGACCTGTAGTTACTAACACCTACGTTATTTGATCTCGGGTTGATAGATGTGTCATTGGCAATAACGCTGCATCTACTTTATTTACATTATGTGATTTCTCGGTCCTTTTTTCAATCTCAAATGCAACAATTTTAAAATAAATTACCATTGAAACGCATTATTATGTTATCCACGTGATTTCTTTATGCATGCGCGTTTTATAATGCTTATGTCTTAAATTTACCGCTAACGACTTATTTTCTATAAACATATATTTTGCGAGTAGGAAATCAACGTAATTATGTGAAACTTTGATATGTTGGTATATGAACAAAACAATAACATTAGCAAATGGCGACAATTAATATATTACCCCGAAATAGGGTAGAATAGGTTAAGCACGACAAAATCACTGTACTAAACTCCTCGATGTGACGACGTTACTATACTCGTGAATGAGGTGTGTGTTATACTGTAAAAGTGTACTACTGTATGCATGATAAACATGTACTACTGTATGCATAAGAAAAAGTACTACTGTATGCATGATAAAAATGTACTACTGTATGCATGATAAAAATGTACTACTGTATGCATGATAAAAATGCACTACTGTATGCATGATAAATGTACTACTGTATCCATGATAAAAATGTACTACTGTATGCATGATAAAAATGCACTACTGTATGCATGATAAAAATGCACTACCGTATGCATGATAAAAATGTATTACTGTATGCATGATAAAAAGTACTACTGTATGCATGATAAAAATGTACCACTGTATGCATGATAAAAATGTACCACTGTATGCATGATATAAAATGTACTACTGTATGCATGATAAAAATGCACTACTGTATGCATGATACAAAATGTATTACAGTATGCATGATACAAAATGTACTACTGTATGCATGAAAAAGTACTACTATATATATAAAAAGAAGATGTGGTATTACAACTACAAGAAATTAGCAACTATAGGTCACCGTACGGCCTTCAACAATGAGCAAAGCCAATACCGCATAGTCAGCTATAAAAGGCCCTGAAATGACAATGTAAAACAATTCAAACGAGAAAACTAACGGCCTTATTTATGTACAAAATGAACGAAAACAAATATGTAACACATAAACAAACGACAACCACTGAATTACAGGCTCCTGACTTGGGACAGGCACATACATACATAATGTGGCGGGTTAAACATGTTAGCGGGATCCCAACCTCCCTTACCTGGGACAGTGATATAACAGTACAACATAAAACGAAATATAAAAATCAGTTGAAAAAGGCTTAACTCATCAGATGGACAAAAATACAAGTGGACGTGGCAGGGTACTTGTATATCCCAACAACAAAAGACACTAGGAACAGATCTGAGAGTACTGCAGTTATCTGAAAGCTAGTTCAAAGCCACTAACAACTAATGAAAAATCATGCATCTAAGACTAAATTATCAAAGTATGCATGATGAAAATGTACTACTATATGCATGATAAAAAATGTACTACTGTATGCATGATAAATAATGTACTACTGTATGCATGATAAAAACATGTACTACCGTATGCATGAGAAAACATGTACTACCGTATGCATGATAAAACATGTACTACTGTATGCATGATAAAATTTACTACTGTGTGCATGATAAAAATGCACTACTGTATGCATGATAAAACATGTACTACTGTATGCATGATAAAAATGTACTACTGTATGCATTATTAAAACATGTACTATTGTATGCATGGTAAAAATATGTTCTACTGTATGCATGATAAAACATGTACTACAGTATGCATGATAAAAACATGTACTACTGTATGCATGATAAAAACATGTAGAACAATAAAACTCTATAGGACCAGTTTTTAAGAATCTGATGCTATATTAATTTTAAAATTTTAATTGAGTAAAAGCTTTGACCAAAGCACATTTCCGCGCTTCATTTTATAAATGTGCGCACGATCAACGCTTTTACAACCCTATAAAATTATTATAAGAAGCATTCAATCCTTATAATTACATTTTATGCCAAAAGAATCAAATTAAGATTTATATGATATATACCATAGATGGTCCGCAAAGCTGTCATATTTTATATGGTAATAAAATTTGATATCGGAGTGTATCCCGATTGTTGTCAGCCAATCAAAATTACGGATTCTTCTGAAACATACATATAACGAATTTATTATAATTTTTCTCTTACCTTCGATTTTCTGTCGAAAAGCAGATAAAGTATTATCATTAGACGTCTGTAATCTGTCCACGGCTGTTTGTACTGTCTTATCCAAAATGTTTTCCACGAGGTCATTCACTGCTTTAAAAACAGCCTGGTTCACTTGTTTGCCTATTAGTTCCTTAAGTTGTATTGTTAGACTTGTAATATCTAACTCGGCTTTAAGGGTGCATTGAGTTTAGTTATTAAGGGTATGTCAATTGCTGTTTCACAGTTATCATGCCCACAAGCATTCGCATTAAGGTTTTTAATAATAAAGAGAGTGAAAAGAGCGATTGCATATCCCGCAACATCTTGAAAATTTTGTTGAAATGAAACTGTGTCTGGAGAAAATCCAGGTTTTATATCTGAAATCCTTTTAAGTTTTTTTTGATGAAACACATTTCATGAGGGTCTGATGGAAGTCTTCATTTCTGTATTCTTTAATATTTAAGGCGTAGTTTCTCCATTGACTGGAGATTTTTTCTCTATTCTTTATGTATTTGATCACACTACTATTATCTTATCTCTATTCTTTATCTTTGTGCCTTCTTTTCTCTTTTCTTTAACTGTTTCCCATTATCGGTATTCTCTATTCTGTAAATCCCATTCATACCCTCTTACATGTATAATAAGTTATTGTCTGTTTTATGCAATTAATAAAGTTAAGATCACCTGGGTTTTCTTTTGCAAAATAAACGGAAGAATTAATCTAATCTGTGCATGTACATAACCTATGCATAAACCAAAACGTGGTTTTTATAACATACCATCAAAACAATTTAATCGGTAAGGAAATTGAACAACAAATTAGAGGAAAGGTTTCGTGTGAGCGGATTTTGATTAAAGGCGAGAAGGAGAGCACAAGGCTTTTCTTTAACCTCAGAGAAAATGTATTTCTGAACTTGTGACCTACGAATAGTTCAATCTTCTAAATAACTATTGAGTTTTCCAATAATAGATGCCGGTCGATTAATTCCTTCTTAAGTCCTCTGGAAGAAAAGAGAGGTCTTAAAATAAATATACAATTAACATCATCTTCTGTCAATCTTATTAAATATAATCATATTTGTTATTTCGCTTTACTTTTACCTTCGACGATTAACCGATGAAGAGCGGTCTCAATTTTAATTAGATTGGATGAAAATGACAATCGTTATGTTTTGTTATTTTGGTAATCACACAATCCAATAAACTTTCAAATCTGTTATTTTGTTTTACTTTTAAGCTTCTGTTTCATTTTGTGTTCATGTGTTAAATCTTTTCTGAAATCTAAATTCTTCCTATTTAACCAAGGAGTACACAATCACATAGTATAATAATTTTTGACGAGATTTAAAAGGGATTTGAAAGGACGTTATCACAAACTGCATTGGAACTCATCGATTTGAATGTTATACTATCAAAATGTATTGGGCTTACTCGAAAGGAGTAAGTTTACGAACGGTTAAATTTGGCCCTAAGATTTTGATGTTTTTAATCAGGCCAAAATACTACAAATTTCACATAGAAATAGTTGTGATATAACTATGTATTAATACAAAATAACTTCTTTTGGCACATCACATGAAATGACACCTCAAGTATGCATTATTTGTGTTCAAATTTTCAATTTTCTTAACAGTTTTGAACATAATTTACTTTGGCCGCCTCTCATGATCCAGGAAGTTTTGTGTCTAGGGATTCGATATCATCATTGGCAACTTTTGGCTACAGAACATTTTGGATCCTAGGTTGCGGCCAAGGATTTCCTAATCTTTTAGGTCCAAAAATGCGCTAAATCATCATTTTTGACAATGTATCCAAAATTTATTGACTTTAAAGCTAAGAATGTACCCAATGAAAACTTTATCTAACCTAGTAGTACGGCTTTTGAAATAGATCCATTTACGAACCAAATTATGTCCTTCTTGAAATTTTAGGATAAAGGCCATATTTGGCCTTAAATAAACCGTGTCCTTTGTCCTCGTCTGAGTATACGTGAAATATTTGCAACTGTTAAGCAAATCAATTATGTTTTCCTTCGTGAAATAAATACGAAAATAAAGAAAGCAATAAATGGAATTATCTTCAAGGTATGTGTCAGAATAAAATACTTTAGGAGCTACCATTTGATTTTATGGGGGCTAGGATGAAATTTGAAATTTGAAAAAATAGGCAGGACAGGAGTTTTGAGTAAAAAAGGCAGAATGAGATTATTTGCAAAAAAAAAGGCAGGATGACAATTTATGTAAAAAAAGTCAGGATAAACTAAAAAAAAAAAAGGCAGGACCGATTAGAGTGAAAATAAAAGGCAGGACCGAATAGAGGAAAAATAAAAAGGCAGGACAAAATTTTCATCCTAGCACTTCCCATAAAAATCAAATGGTAGCTCCTTACACTATAATCAATAATTGCCGTGATCAATGATGAATTTATAATGACGCATTTGTTGATGGAATTTTAATTCACATGTGACGTAGCTAGCTTATAATTAGTGACGTATCTGACGATATGCTGGTTGACAAGTGAGGTGATTCCATTAAAATCTTGCGAAAAGGTCCTTGTATTAATAGAACGTCATATATGTTCTTTTAATATTATTCAAATTCATTTGATTTACTAGAGTAATATTTGGTACTGAGGTGGGACATTCTAGACAGGAATTAATAAACTATATCTAGAAGTGTAATTTCAATTAAAATGTTTGTCTGACGAAGGACGTTCTGGATAGAATCTTATTGCAAAGGTACATTTACTGATTTAGTTTTCAGATATTTTACGTCATATATACATGCATCATTTAACAGAAAGGCTAAAGTTGTGTTTTTTTATTTATTTTACGTCTTCTTGCAAGTAGGAAAAAAAAAAAACACAAATTATATTTCAGAAATCATTCAAGTGAAAATCAGCAAAATTTATCTACGGCCCAAGCCTGTGTTTACCTTGATCAGAATGAGCCAGTGAGGGATCATATTTCTCTTAATAAAGTGAGGGACTGTCCGTCAGACCAATGAATTGTACATTTAAATGGAATGGAAACGCGGCCGACTTCAAAGAAAATTTTATGATGCATCTCTGTTTCGGGCGGTGCGTTAATTACACCCCATTGCCCTAACTGGCTCATTACTTATCTGGCAGCAGTTATCGAACTTAGTCATCTAATCATGAATGAAACAAGGAATTATATACTTAAATATACAATTCCTTGAATGAAATAACAAAAAAAAAAAAATAATAAAAAATACAACAATACAACCTTATACAAAGTTACTTATGAAAACCTTTTTATATTCTCGTTCCTCATCTTGATATTTCAATGATGAAGCCATTGAAGGTATGCAACAATGAGATGAAATCCGACATTATACTAATTTTTAAAAAGAAAGGTAATGCAAAAAGTGAAAAAAATACTTTTCAATTTTTAAATATGACTGGTGAAGAAAGGTATAAAGGAGAAGTACGTGAACAGGTGTAGCATTTTATGTATGTAAAAGAACTTAGATTATAGGTGTTATAATAAACACCTGTATGGGATATTCCAATTTGCAGGTATCATTTATTATGTATCATTGATAAACTAATTTTTGTCGTATATATTTAAGATGTCAAAACGAATCACGACGAGCACACCTGTTAATAAATGCCATATTATGCCGTGTTTGCAATAAATTTTTCATTAAGAACAGTTAAAACTTTCCCACATCCACATATTTGTTTGTTTTTTAAACACTTAGGCATATTTGCGACTCTAGACTATACTGTATGCTCTGCAAACTGCAATATCAAATAAGATTAAGTATTAAAAGTAGTATTTGAAAAAAATAAATATATAAAACAACACAGTCAATTTCAAAGTGGAATTCTATACATTTTTGCCTGTATTTTCAGACTTCGTTCGGTGTTGAACTTGACTGACCAAAATGGCGTCAATGTAAACTATGAACAAGGGATTTTGGAAAATCATAGAAAATTCGTTTCTAGCACCATTTTCATAAAACCAACACCATGTTATAGAAAAAATTAGCTTTTGACTGTATGTTATTCCATGTCTAATTCAAGGAGTTATTTAACCCTTACCAGAATATAGTGTGTTGGTGATTTTTTGACGCACTACTTTTTCAGTTTGTTTCGAAATCAAATCATTTGCAATATACCAATAACATTTAGCATTCGTAATTTAGACCAAATTTTTGGAAATTGTTTCTTCTTTAAAATGATATCTCATGTTGTCATTTTGTTCTTTCTACTTTGCAACATTTAAAAAATCGTATTACACTACCAGATTGAAAGACACGTTTTGACAGAATAACGGAATTCCAAAGCTTTTACATGGAATAGTAGTTTATACTTGACTTGGTTATTTTTCTCCTTTCTTTTTCTTAAGCTAGATGAGCCAGTGAATTTAGATGACCGACATATATGACAGGAATGGACCTCCGTCATGATTCTTTATATTATTCATTGTACTTCCGACCAAATCAGACATGGATTATCGTTCCGCGGGAGTCCTGATTGCATGATCTCGAGCCGCGTTTCCGTTCCTTCTAAATATACAATTCCTTGGTCAGACAAATGGTTATATTCCTGTGGTAGAAAAGAAAAAGAAAAATTTAGCATTTTTAACTTAAAAGGGGTGGGGAATTCCTTACATTTGGAACAACTTTTCTTAAAGAGGGTCCTCTTATTTTAATAATAAAGGAGATTGATGTCCATGAATTCAATACCAGATAGAAGTATGGTTCTTTGGGAAATGTTTTGCAAATAATATGAATATGTGCCCTTTTGTACTTTCAATATGACAAGACATTTCAGTATGAAATCTCAGTATGAATTAAAGAGGTTGTCAGTTAGACTGCAACTCTACATATTATAAGTTATATGGTTCGTTACTGATCCCTACGGATCCACAGAGGTTAGTAAAATCCATAGGGATGAGGCCGAAGGCCGAATCTACTATGGATTTTGCTCACCCTCTATGGTCCGTAGGGGTCAGTAGTGAACCGTATAACGAATTTATCGCACGCGGACTTTTCCTGCTGCGTTTTGTGGAAAAATATACAATGAAATACAACAACATCAATAAATGACGTCACCATTAACAGAAGACGTGACTTCATGAACCCCATATGAAATTTACTAACCCCTACGCATCCATAGGGGTCAAAACGTGACGGCGTTAAACCAATTACAACGTCATAATTTTCCGCGGTGCGATAAATAAACTTAGTATACATAGAGTGATACACATAGAGACCAATATGCAGTCTTTAACTTCACACATTTGTGACTAATTAACCATGTTAATCTTCCTTCAATATGTTCACTAACTTGTGATGTAATGCACTCACTCATTAATCACATACTTTATTAGCCATTTGATTTTTGCAAAATGATTGGAACAGAACCTCTTTACACATTATGTGATGCAATATAAAAATAAAATAAGAAGTGAGGTATGATTGCCAATGAGACTATCCACCAAAGTTCAAATGATATTGATTTAAGCAACTATAGGTAGCTATACAGCCTTCTACAATGAGCAAAACTAATTTAGTAATCTCGGTCATTTTGTCATGTCAGGACCTTACAAAATGATAAATTTTACATTTGTTCCAGTTTTGCGTACCTAGTACAATTCCAAGATAACGTTTATTCAATTTTATTTAATTTGTGAACATCCACACATCCAAAAGATATTGCAGGCTTGAACTTTTTCATGTCATCATCACAAGTATGAATATGGTCAGTCTTTCATTTTATCAATCATGACACCCCATGAAGTATTAAACAACAAAAAATCCATAAAATAAGCATTATCTATAACAATTTTTTTTCAAAAGTGGATTGTTAAAATAAGTTTGTTTCTTCTAAAATAAAATGCTCTGCAGGGCACAGCTTGATACGATTCCAGGGTGGAACCCTGAACAATTATAGACACAACATTCAAGCTTGATACAGCTCTGAATTTTGATTAAGAATAATTCATGGGGCTTGATATCGTGATTTTACCACGGGTTGGCCCTTTATGACAAATATTTTACCCTGAGCGATAGCGAGGGGTAAAATATCGGCATAAAGGGACAACCCGTGGTAAAATCACGATATATTCAAGCCCCCATGAATTATTTCGATTCTAATAGGACAAATACGGCAATTGTTTTGGATCGAAGCGCTCTAGATGAAGGCATTATTTGCCGTTCCCATAAATAAACGCACTATTAAATTGGCGTAAAAGACCGGAGCAAACTGAATAAATGACATGCTTAAACTATTTACAATAACATATTTAGATAGGTTTGGATGAATCTAAATGATAATTGTACTTATATGTCTTATATGTATACAAAATGGCTTATATAACACATTTTAGCATCGTTTGTTTACGTTTCCTTGTTGTGATGATTTTCGGTTACACAAGCGTGTATTTTCCCGTAAAATGCTTATATTCTTACGTCATCGTTCTATGACGTCGGGTAGCTCATTCATAAAAAAGCATATGACGCGGGAGTACGATCGGAACAGCCCAAACAATATATTCATATTTTACCACGGGTGTGTACTCAAAGCGTTTGAAGAACGTCATGTTAGAATTGTGATTATATATTTGACACAGCATAGAATTTTGAAATTGAAATTTATCTGTTATGGTCCAATATCCAAAATATGAATACATGGTGAGATTCAGCATATCAAAGAACCGGAAGAATTCAATTTTGATGAAATCCAACAAAGTTTAATTTTGGATCCTTAAGACCTCAATGTGGAGGTGTAATACCACCATTGATTTTCCCCTATTAATCTTATCAAATTTGCACTTTTCCAAAAATGTACAGAATTTATCTTTGTTTCAAATAAAGAAATACTTGGCATGAGTAAAGTTTTATCCTGTCCAGTACTATAGACAAAATTTCACATAACATGTCATTGCATATAAGAAAAAAACCATCACTGGAAGTTAACCAATCAAATTTTCACCCTTTTTTCCTGTGTACAAGCTTTAGTAACCATGTAACCTCAAGTTTCCAAAATATTCTATAGAAACACCAAATACAAAAATAATGGTGCTTTGAAACACCCAAGATATATGTTTATGACTCAGAATTTTTTACTGCAATGAAATGTAAGATTAATTTCCTACAACTGTCAAATTCAAGGGAATATTTTTTCAACCTTTTTCGTATGCAACCGGATGTGACGTACGACGATTTGGCGGTATTACACCTAGACCAATTTGATGACGTGGCCCAAAATTCAAAATCTAAATACACGGTTAGCATGGTTAGATTCACCATAACAAAGAACCCCAAATATTCATTTTTGTTGAAATCAAACACACTTTAATTTTGAACCTGTTGGACCATATTGTTAGACCAATTTGAAAACGGGCCTAAAATTAAAATTCTAAATACTCATTAAGATTCTGCTTATCAAAGAACCCTGATTATTCAATTTTGATGAAATCAAACCAAGTTTAATTTTGGACCCTTTGAACCTCAGTGTGGACAATTTTAAAACTGGGCCCAATATCTAAAATCTAAATACACAGTTAGATTAAGAAATTTAAAGCAGGGGCGGATTCAGGCGGGGCGTGGCGGGCGTGCGCCCTCCTTAAAATTTGCAAAGCATGGGTTGTCCTCAGCTTAATAAAGAATATTTCGATAATTTTACCTCAAAATAATTTTCAAATTCTGAACCTTTCTGCATTAATCATGTTAATGTTTTTAATATTCTATTTTTATATCTGCTTATCAAAAAATTATCTTAACCCTTCTCTCTTACATATAATCTTTACTTTTACTGTACATTAACCATTATCAATTATTTAATATACATGATTGGGGACTGGGTTTTAAGCTAACAGTTACCTTGGTAGCTGTTACACCCAAATTGTGTCTTGATTTTCTTGGAATTAACAATAAATGTTATAATTGTAGTAGTGTGCATTAAACCAGTGATGAATGTATGTACTGTAAATCAATTGCTACTAGTTCAAGTTAAAAGTACTGTGGTCCAATGGCCGTTTGTCACTGCTAAATTATTGTCTCGCTGGCAACTAACACATCTCATAATTTTTATTCAGTAAGCAAACAAAACTGGAAGCCACATGGACCCTGAATTTCTCATCTGGTAAAATATGCCATATTGATATCAACATCAAATTCAGGAAAAAAATGATTGTTATTGTAGTAATAGAGATTATTATACCGAGTTTTCTTATGCATAATATTTAACATTTAATCAAAAGCAGACATGAAGTATCCAGTTTGAGATCCAATTAACCCTGTTTGCACAATAACACTTAATTTAGCAGATAACTTTTACTACTGTTTTCTTTTGTTGATAGCAGATCTTTAATTGTTGGCTTCATTTTAATATATTCACACTTTTCCCAGACTGGTCAATTCAGAGTTAAAACTTGTCTGTTTTGGAAAACTGTATGTAACTTAAGTCTTTTGTTTTTGTGTTGTTAGAATGCTGTCCGATGGACCTATACCTCACATCTCCTTGTATTCATATGCTTAAATCTTCAGAAAAAGTTAAATCAGAGTTTTACCTAAACATTACTGAATTTATGAGTAGTACAAACCAGAAGTCTTTTGTACTAAAGTGTTAACAACGTGTAGGGCATTTATATTTCCATGCTACTTGGCTAAAACTGAGAAAAATTATTCTTTATTTCTTTTTAATTATTAACAACAATATGTTCATGATAAAATTATAAAGACATACAATTTTTTAAAACAACAATTAAGAAATTGGAAATTAATATTAAAATGCACATGCGCAACTAGATTAAGTTTGCACTCCAATTCACTCTTTGAAACATGAATCATCTTTGTTTGAGAACGCATTAGTCTTGTCTGAAAGTTTTTTTATGTGAGTCTATTCCATTTGTGTATATGATCTCTGCAGGCTTTCAATGCTTCTAATGTAACTTGATAATCTTCCAATGATCAGGTTGACATAATTATGATCTGAAAATATAATAACACATGTTTTTACCTTTGTAACTTCTGGTTTTATATGCCGGTAAGGGACGTATATGGTATGCCATTGTCTGTCCATCCATCCTTTGGAATGTCAACACTTTGTTCAATAACTCAAATTTGCTTTAAACAATTCTCATGAAATTTTAACTCAAAATAAGGAATGAGTTCCTTTGATTTTGATTTTTAGGGTCTGTCGTTCAAAAGTTGCAGTACCTATCAGATTTTGGGTAATTTTTCACATCTCACATTAAACTTGAGTTTGCTTAGAGTAATTACCTCAAGCTGAATAATGTTGTTGGGAACTTGGGATTGATACACATGATAAATCACCTTTCCATTTTTTTCATTTTTATATTTGTCATTCCAGATTTACTGAACTGTCAGATTTAAGTTATTTTTCACACAGCACACACTAACTAGAGTATACTTAGATTCGTTTACCTAAAATTTTAGAGTGTTATCAGTATTGGGATTGATAAAATTAAGAAATTTTTCATGCTTTGATGAATTTCCTTGAAACTACACAAAATAGTTGGATTTGGTACAAGGTTGGTACCTTTTGATTTTGAAAATTTTCCATTATTTTATTCCAGAGTAACAGGACTTTAACTGTCAACTTTAATTTATTGTTCATGTCATACACTAGCCCTAGTATGCTAATTCAAATAACTGTAAACTGAAAATAACTTTATACAGTTGTCAGGTTTGATTAATATGCAGTAAAAGGGTGTATCATGGTGCAGCTGGTTATTTATAATGCTTATGTGTGATGGAGGTAGAAAAGAGATGGCAGATTGCCTTTAATAGATATGTTATAAAATATCATTGTGATGTCATGTCTACTGTAATAAATGTTGTTATGAAAGAAAAGTCTTGAATAAAGAAATACAAAATATCTGTATTATAGAATAACTTTTACAGTTTATAGCATAAACCATGCAGTTGTTGTAAAACACAATCTGATCATATAATTAATATCACCATAGTAGTGTATAGAAAACGTTTTAATATATAATTTGGTCCTGAATTTACTCAAATATACCTAGTATAAACTTAATTTTGTAAACAAACCAATTCATAACTTTCATAGAAAATACACTTACCAATCAACAACTTCAATTAATTCATATTGAAGCTACATGTATATGTAAATTTTCTCAAAGTTTCATTCCGTCTGATTTCAAGTTTTAACAATTACTGTTAAAATCTCCAATGAAACTAAATCAATAATTGTGTGTGAAGTTCTTCTGGTTGTTTTAGCTGAAAGTAATAATGAAATAATAAAATGAGTATAACTGAAAATAAAGTCTAACTCTGTGTTGAAATGCAAGGACCTGTATTATTTAACATATAAAAGTTTGAAAAATAGGGAGGGGGCTCGAGTATAATCGACAATAAAACTGAATGCAACCTGTTTTATAATTCTTTCAGTAGTATTTTACTATCATAATTAAAGAACGATATTGAGTGTTTATAGTGTCACATAAATTTGTAACTATAAAATCTAAGATTTGTCAATGTTAATCGCTGGGATAAAATATGGCTTCTCATCAAACTCAGTTTTCATTTTACAGTTTAAACATTATTTCTAAGCATTAATATTACACATTGAACTATTCAAAATGCGAAGCCACCTTATTTACAAACATTTTTTAAGAACAATGTAAGTAATCTTTTGTTCCATGTGACAGCGAAGCGAGAAAATTGAATAGTATTTTTTTTATAATTTGATAAAGTTTACTAAATAATTCATGCAAAAGAAATATTTAAAAAATAAACCAATACCTAATATAAACTTCTTGTTTTATTCACTCTGATTCAATCTTAACACCATGCTGTGATCTATTTCACCACCATCTGTAAGATAAAAAGGAAAACATTATAATTCATTACTGTCATCCTGGAATTATAGTCAACTCAGGAATAAATTCACTCATTTTGGTTCTGTAATTGTGTTTGTAACTGTTAAGATATAGATATGATAATATTGAAAGTATAGTAGCTTCAGGGTCCTGTATAGTGGACATTTTAGTGATATGCATGTGAATATTGCTCTTTTGTTTATTAGAGAAGTTGGAAGTAATAAGAATGGTCTATATGCATATGAACTACATGTACGGACCTTAAGAGTTACAAAACATAAATTTCAGAAAGTTAGGAACCAACAGACATGCAACATTTTTAATTTCAATTTTGAGCAAATGGCTTAATGCTGCATAAAAATGCTATTATAACGTTAACTTAATTTAAGTTTTTATTTTAGCTGTATGTTACCAGTATAATCAGATGTATATAGATGGGTTTATACATTGTACATCTATGGTATAACAGAGAAAAAAGTAGGCCCCTGATGTCCAGCATGACATTCATATTTATATAAACAAACATTATACTATGATTACAAAACACAATTCTACATTGATATAAAATCGTGTATATGATAGCAAACAAAAATTGGTTTAGTTTCTTTTGGTGCTAGAATTTTGATTCACGGAAGGACAAAATAGAAAACATAACTGGCACATGAATATTTAGATACATTGTATATTGGTTCCAGCTCTTTTCTATTATCCAGAACTGGTATGTTAAAATAGGAACTTATAAAGGGCTCATTAAGAGTATATATAAATGAGGTTCTTAATGGGGTAAACAGAATAAAGAATAATGGACCAAAACATAATAGGAACATTTATTATTATAAGACTATAAATTTACTGGATAATAATGGGTAAAAAATGAAGAACAAAAAATATTCTTGAAAAATAGTAATACAGAAAAAAAATGCTCCCATCCAGACCAGTGACATTGTAAATTAATACATATAATAAAGGCAAAATGCATAACAATTTTAGTAAATGCGTGTTACCGTATATTATTTTTCAAGTTATAATAATGATTATTTTATTTCTTTCATCCATGAAATTATACCTGAATTGAGTTTTGAGAAGTTCAGAGATTGGTATGTAAATTGAGTCTTAATAATACTAGTTGGAAACCCTAACTCAAGTTCGCTAAAATAACCTGTTTGATTTGTGTCAATTTGACATTATTTGGACACCTTCTCCTTTATCAAAAAATCCAAAATTTATCCCTGAGTCCAATTTTGTCTTTTATAAAATATTTTAATTCCATATGGAGCAGCTTCTCGGGAAAGTTTAACCGTCCTGACAATATTTTTTCTATATTTATCTGATGTTATTCAAACGTTGAAGAAACCACTTTTGGCGTCGGGCTTGAGTCTGAAAAGTTGAGGTAAATTGTGAAGACTGCGAGTTTAAGTGGTCTGCAAACGAGTTTTATTTGCTGATGATTGGGTTCCAGTACATTTAAGGGATGAATAATTATTACCAACAGCAAGCCCTACTGCACATACGTGCAGACGTCAAACTTCAGAAATGATTTTATGTTTCTCCAGCGACGAAGATTTTTGCAAAACGATCGAGTTTTCAAGCCAGTATTGGTTTCTTCGACGTAACATACAGAAATTTCAAAAACTTTTATTTTGTGATATTATTAGGATGGAGTGTATTTTTACTTAGAATAATTGTTTTTGTTCATATATACTGGTAAAGTTGGTAAAAATATCCTCATTCAGCAATGTTCAGCCATATTTGCTTCAATAGCAATAAGAATACACATTGGTTAATAAAGCCACTTAGTTAATAATAGACTGCGTGTTTTAAATATATTGAAACTTAATTTTCGGATTTATGGCTATCTTGTTTGAATAGATCGATAATTGTAATAACCAAAGATAAACAAAAATTAAAATAGGAAAAGAGAAATTGAAAAGAGAAAGACGAAAAGAAATACCTGAACCTCTTCCTGTACATTCACATTTTCAATTTTTGTCTTCAACTTGTTTAAGTTGGTATTGTATACTCTTCATGAGATCAGAATTTCTGGAGCAGGATTTATGTCCTGTTACCATAAGTGTCATGACACAAGTCAGTAGGATAACTAGGAATAAACTGAAAACGAGACTCGACGTTAATTTGTGTGTCATATCAATATGTGTTCTTTGTTAAAATTCTTGTATTAAAATTTTGTCTTTGTCAATTAAAAATGTTTTCTATAACATTCGGGTTGTAAAACTATGAACTGAATTATGACGGATTTAACATAGATTAATTGAAATAGGTACTGTATATTCCGAATTTAATGCATGTATTTATAGTAAAGAATCGCCGAAAATTACAATAATGAGAAACTAATAAATGATCTTACTCTATACATGTTGTAGAAGCATATTTCAATCAAAATTAAAACTCAATATTGTTGCCATATTTATCCTGCTAAATTGAAAAACCAAAAAAAAAAACAAACCAAATAGCATTACGTTCAGATATGCAGTATTCCTTATTTCTATATGATTTACAACATGAAGGGTGCAGCTAATATAGTAAAGGGTGCAGGTGCAGCTAATATAGTGAAATCTGTTTACCCTTCCGAAGGCTCAAGCACCAAATGTTTGGTGGTGTTCGTGTTGCTTAGTCGGTAGTTTTCTATTTAGTGTTTTGGGAACTTATTTGTCTTTTCGTCGTCCTTCGTTTTTTTGTCAAGGCGTTGTCGGTTTCTGTTTGTCTTGGGAGTTTTGAATGTTCCCTTGGTATCTTTTGCCTCTTTTTGTAAACAAAACTTCTTTTTCTTTGATGTGAAAATATAAAGAAACGGTCGATTCTAAGGAAAGGTATCATACAAAATATTTATAGGAAAAGTATTGTAATTCATTAATCCATTTCATAAAGTATAAAAGAACTACAATAAAACTAGATGTGTTGAAACGACACAAATTGTCCCGCTTGCAAAAAAGCTTGAAGCCATTTTAGGAGTGGAAATTTTCAAAGTCCAAAGCCCTTTATTTCAGCATTAATCAGCGGAGTGGAATCAAACGTAAACTCGATCTGTAAATCATCATAGCAGACTCACATACTAAAAATCAGCTCAATATATGAAGGTGTTTAGGAAAAGTCCGTATAACTGTTATTTTCACAAAATGTTCGAAGTCGAAAGACCGTTGTTTCTGCAAAAATAGCGGAACAGAACCAACGTTGCCTCAATATGTAACTCATCATAGTAGACTCACATACTTAAAATCAGCTCAATATGTGAAGGCATTTAGAAAAAGTCCGTATAACTGCTATTTTCATGAAATTTTCAAAGTCCCAAGCCCGTAATTTAGGCAAAAATCAGGAGAGCAGAACCAAACGTAAACTCGATCTGTAACTTAACATAGTAGACTCAATTACAAAAATCAGCTCAATATGTGAAGGCGTTTAGAAAAAGTCCATATAAATGCTATTTTCATGAAAAGTCCAAAGCCTGTAAATTCTGCAAAATAAGCGGAGCGAAACCAAACGTAAACTGGATCTGTAACTCGTCATAGTAGACTTACATACTAAAAATCAGCTTAATATTTGAGGGCGTTTAGAAAAAAAGTCCGTATAATTGTTCTTTGCGGAATGACGGAAAAGGGTAAAACTATATGGCTCCGACAACTTTGTTGCGGGGCCGTAAAATGTCAAGAAATATACTTTCTTCAGTTTATTATGATTTACAAAACAAAAATTGGTGTAGAAATAACAATCTTATGCAAGTTTACAAATTGGTAGCGTTTCTAACAGCTTCTTTGCCTATGTTATTGTTTAACTCCTACCAATCAATAGATCAGAAAGAAAACGAATGGTAGAAAAAGCTCTTCCAAAAATAAATTCACAGGAAAAACGTTAACCTGTAGATCGTTATAACGAAAAGTTTATTCACAAATTTGTGGACTATGGACGGTTAGACCCTAACCTGTCTATAATATTGATGACCTTGGTAATTTGTGTCGTTAGGTTGTTGTCTGACAAAAACCCTAAGTTAAATTTGTTAAAAATACAGGGATCATAAACTGTTATCATTTTCCTCTAAATATAGCATCGTCCTTAAAATTCACGAAATATTTGTCACTGAACTTTTAGTGGGCATCATTCAATTGATAGATATAAATATTAACATAACATGTTCTCATTTTCTTCTATATATATTATCGTCCTTAATTTTCACGAAATATTTGTCACTGGACGTTTAACGATCAACATTCAACCAATTTAAATATTTTAAAAGTGTTAGTGATGGAATATATAATGCTGCTATTCAAACAAATTTCTAATACTATATACTTATTTTTCTGCTATATAAATGACATACCTCATTTCGATCTGTTGATTTGCTAACTAGACCAGTTCTAATCAGTTCCATGAATCTGTTGTGATGATTTTTGGGCAGTATATCAAGTGTTCCTCTATTACCACGTATGCGGATTTATTAACACGCAAACTGATCATTTCGGTAATGTGAGTTGAAATCAATCCGAATAAGGAGGAAGTATAAAAAGCTTACAAAATAGCAACATTGTTTAATTCTAGTATGTCATGACACGGTCCTCCTCTTTGGAGATACATGATCAAGTCTAAGAAGGATTTATTATTTTTGTTTGCCTTAACAAAGTTAACGGGACTTTATAATACTTTTGCTGTTTTACATCTGTGCCCGAAGACAGTTCTCAGTAACAAATAATCAACAGTGATATGAGACAAACAAGTGCATCTTAAAAATACTGACGCATGTGATATATAAAAGAAAGCCTAAATCAACGATTTGGCGGGAATCTGGGTCAAAATGTGGAATTGACCATCTGTTAAAATCAATTAAGCTTAAGCTAAACTAGAATTAAGCATGTGCTAAAATCAATTAAGACTATATTAAGCTAAACTAGAATAAAACACATATTAACTGAAGTTAGGTTCAGTTTTATTATTAACTAAGTATAATATATATTTAATTTTGCCTCAGCTATACCAGAATAAGGCATACGCATAATGTGATTTAGCCCATGTATAATTGAATAAATCTTATGCTGCTTAAGTAAATTAAACTTATGCTAATCTAAAATTGAGCATATATATTTATGAAATGTACAGCATACTAGTATGATAAATCTAATTAAGATTAAGATGCTAGTTTCGCACTCCTCATATAATCTAGCATTTGCTATATCAATTTGAGCATCACATAAAATGAATTCAGCTTAAAATTACTACAAGGTAGCATAATCTGAATACATTTTTTAAGGATATGTTTGATTGAAATTAAGTTAAAGCTTAGTTGAATTTAGCATATACTTGATTTTACTTTAGCTAAAGCTGAACCAAAATTGATATATGATTAAATCTAGTGCATTATGCTCATTCAACATATTTTTCCCAACTTTAATATCAGTGTTTGTACTTATATCATTAACATGACGGGTGCCACATGTGGAACATAATATGCCTACCCTTCCGGAGTACCTGAGTTTACCCCGGTTTTAGTGGGGTTCTTGTTGCTTAATCTTTAGTTTTCTATGTTGTGTTTTGTGTACTGTTGTTTGTAGTTTGAATGTCCCTTTGATAACTTTCTCCTCTCTTTATGACCATGCTTCCCGGCATGCAAATGTTACCTGTTAGGGAACCTTGCAGTAACCTTTGAAAAGTTGGTCAGCCTGACCTACAATTAACGGTTCATTGTCTTTATATGTTTACATCAGCTTTCAGATATCAAACACTAAATGACCTCAATCATAGAACTTGGTGTATGGATGTATCCGGAGAGTGCAACCAAGCATTATTTTCGTCAGCAGTCTATTGGATTAAAGGGTAATAAACATTGTTTAGGACCGAGATGTAATAAAAGTTCTATCAAAATATGTCCAAAATATTGTTCTCCATTGAAAATAAATTTGAAAGAGTGTCATCAAGTCATTAAGGATGTTCTTTCATCATATTGTAAAACTTGGTACAAACGGGAAAAGTCACTAGTTTCCCAATAATAACATAGCCTTCTTCAGTGAATAATGCTGTTTCAAGGATGAATTGAACTGCCAGAAAAGGATTTAATTTTCTAACTCAGATCTTTTCACTTTTCTTGGAATCCCATAAGAGTTAATAGGATCATGGTAGTGTCTCAGTTTGTATTTCAATGAAGTTTGGAAACCTAGAATTTTAGATAAAAAGAAGAAAATAGAAAAGACCTAGATATATCAAATGAGAATTTATTGTAATGATCAAGCAGATTCAGAGAAAATAAAATGTGATTTCTCATTGATTCAAGAGTAACCCTTGTTTTAAGACATCTGAGGTGCGGTACAAGAAAAAAACATATGTATACGGTTTTACTCTCAGCAATGCTATAACAATAACCAAGGAGGACAATCTTAATTATAGGTCGACGAGTCACAGAGAACACCATCCCGTCATGTAAAACGACAAGAGACTGAGACAGACCACACCATGCCGAAATGTAAAATGACGAAGAGACACACACAGTATCATGTCGAAATGTGAAACGACAAGAAGACAAGCAACATTCCACAAAATAGTACCAAGGAACATCGATAGAGAAGCGTTTAACACACAAAAATTGAGGCAATTCTTGTGCTTTTAGAACTCACACGGTTCATGGTCTTCTATTTGCACCCGTCGTGTCATGAGACAAGTAATATATGGTGATAATCTGCAATCGGTTAGTTGTTGCGAACTTATTTGATATCATAACGACAGGGTTGCTTCAAAATATTTACTTCTGTAGTTTTGAAAATTAGAAAATGTACCAGTTATACAATAAGCACTCCAAATTTCGATCGATATAAAGCCGGAACTTGTTGTAGAAGACCATCTTAAAATCATCATTTCAGTGTTTCATTCGGTTTTGGTATATATCTTTTTAAATTTGATTTTCTTTGAGGGTTCAATGAGAATCTATGTAATGTAAGCTGTAAACCAAGAGTTCCAAATGGTGAAGTTGAAATCATCCTTCGTAAATTTTACGGACGCCATCACGAGTTGGTTGACCGTTATGGAATATCCGTTTCACAGATGATATCGGATATGTTCCTTATGTTGTAACTACAATACCCTTCCCTTTTCACGAATGTGACCTACCGAATTAGACTATTTACTGGATTTGTAATAACATAAGCAACACGACGGGTGCCACATGTGGAGCAGGATCTGCTTACCCTTCCGAGCACTGAGATCACCCCAGTTTTTGGTGGGGTTCGTGTTGCTTAGTCTTTAGTTTTCTATGTTGTGTCATCTGTACTATTATTTGTCTGTTTGTCTTTTTATTTTTGGCCATGGCGTTGTCAGTTTGTTTTCGATCTATGAGTTTGACTGTCCCTCTGGTATCTTTCGTCCCTCTTTTCTTCTGTAACGATAAGACAAAATTAGCTTTATTTTAAAATTCTACTATGACAAATAAAAGTGAGTAATTTAAGTCAGTCATAAACGAACGGGAGAAAATTGCAGAACCTTAATTTAAGAAACATTTGTATAGCAATAAATTTGAAATAATAGTTTCAGAGGAGGCAATGAAAATGAATAGTTTATGAACAGACGACGATGTTAAGTGATGGTCTTACTGCCACACAAGTTAATTAAATAAGTCAGCAATATGGAAAATTAAACAAGATTTACTGCAACTCTTTGATATTTTTTAACTAGTTATCAGGAATATTTGATGTCATCCGTCGTACATGGTGTAGTATAGGTGTCAAATGTATTTTAATGGTGTAGATGCATCATTCATAAACAAAATACTACATTTATTTAATGCAGCAAATGCAATAATTGTTACTACAAAAACTTTGGCTATAACAATCAATCAAAATTGCAATATTTGCTTAACACTAAAAATAGAGGCAGGTGATATCAAAGGAACATTTCAAATTGAAGAAAATCTGACAACGGCATGGCAAAAAAGGCTTAAACGTTTAAATTGGTTCAAAATGAATTCGTGTAAATGCGTAAATGCAACAATTTGTAGTATTGATAATCTCATGGAGCAATATCATTTCGAGAAAACGCCAGCACATAAAGGTAAGAGAGAGAACAAGTGCATTTGCATAAAATTTGAATGTTTTGGGAGTAACTAACCAGTCAGAGTTAATCAATATGGGTACTCAGTCTATTAAATGTACTACGTGCTGTGCCATCTTTCCACTTCAATCACTATAGATATTTCTAACTGTATACTATATAGTTTGATACAGGAGGCTAGAAAGATCAGCGTTTCTAACTCTTTTCAATACTTTGTTGACTGCGGAAATGTGAGTTTTGGTTTCGAAATCTGAACGCTAAACTGCGTTTGAAAAAAATGTTCTTTTAAATAGAGATCAAAATCGTAGACTTTAATACGTGTAATTATCTGATATTTACCGATTTTGTAAAGGTTCGCCTTTATTAAAAGAATACATTATTATATTTTTAATTATCAAATGCTGTTTTGTAATAAAACAACTACAAGTAAAATACAACAAGTGATTATCAGAGTAATTCTATATTTTACATTGTGATACTTATATATGACTTGCAAGTTTAGTCATCATTTTCCTTTAAAAAAATAAGAAAAAGTAACTAAGTATTTAGTTAAGAACATACATATTACGAAACGTAAAAATTGATCTGTAAAATATATAATAAAAACAAAATGTTGTGAATATAATTAAAATAGGTCGTAATGTTATTGACTGACACATTTATTTTACTTTTACAACAGTAAAGCATGAATATCCAAACCCATATACTTCCATTCTGTGATCTGCTTGGAATTTTAATGTATCATTTGCATTCAACTGAACCGCTATGATTCCTGTTCCTTGGTGATACTTGTCACTATCGCCTGCAATTGTTAAGGCTGGTCTGACATATACAAGGCTTACTACACTTTCGTTCTTAATAATGTAAAACTGAGCGTGTTCGAATGCGACATAACATACACACCAACCAAATAAAGTCCTGGCTTTTCACAGGTAAATGTCTCTGAAGATCTGAAATTATCCACATTTCCAATTCCATTTGACAGTTTCACATCTCTGAATTTTATTACATCATTAGTATTATATGTTTGGGTACCAGGAGTACACGATGTTATTGCAACTAAAAGGAAAATAATAATGATATAATATTCAATATGTATGTGTGCATGTGTGAAGTGTGAGTGTGTACATATGCGAGTGTTAGTGTGTGTGTGTATATATGTGTGTAAAATACAAGCCACACAAGCACGACAAAGCTTTCTGACTTGGACGTATATTGAATGTGATCATGAGCGTTACTAGATGTTAGTAAAATTAAGACCTCAGATAAGGTGGTTAAGATTGTGATTTGGCACAAACATTTAATATAAGATATAGAGTCATTGCAATTATATTGTTAACAATAGTTTTAACTGTGAACACGTCATGTTGAAGACGTCCTCTCATGGAGTTCTTTTGTTTTCGTTATAGTGAAATGTTATGGATAATTTTCAACTATTTAATAAAATCAGACCTTAGATACCCCCGGTTTTTGGTTGGGTTTGTGTTGCTCCGTCTTTAGTTTTCTATGTTTTTGTCTTTGGTCGTTTTCGTTTTCTGCCTTGCGTTTCGACACATGATTTTACATGAATAGGCATATACTAAATATTGTATCGAGTTCGAGATTTTAGACAGGACACATTACTGGGGATTTCAGCCAATCATTGATTCAAATTTTGCAGTATATATTGAGTGATTTGTGATATTACATTATTTACATATAATAAAGGTAAAAAAAGCAGCGAAGATATTTTTAAATCAGTTTAGCTTAAATGAAAATAAATTTTATATATACTTACCATTCTCAATAGTACTATTAACTTCAGATTCAACAAATGACAATTTTAATTCTGTTAAATGTTGTTTTTCTTCAGTTGTACAATATCACCCTCAATTTTATTGTCTGTTTTAGTCAAGGAATAGATCTCTGAGAAGGAAATGTTCTGATTTGTCTTCAGGATTGTAAGATTATTTCAATTTTCACTTCAAGTTCAGTTACCTTTCTGTCAGATGTTAACGTTTTGTTATAAAGAGCTAAAAATCCTCTTTCCGCGCATTTCCATCTGATAATAGTTTATTTACTTTAGAATTGATGATTTGTATATTCCTGGACAAGTTATATTGTTTTTAAAAGCAGAAGCTGATATATTAGAAACACAGTCACATACAATTTTGAGATGTTGTAAATTTTAATTTCCTGTTGAGAATTTTGGTTTTCAGTTTGAAGGGTATTATAGTTTTGTTGTAAAGCAGAAAAGTTTCTTTTCAACTTTTCAGTTTCAATTCGTATGCCCTCAGTTTTATTGTACAATTGATCCAGTTTCTGGGAATCTGAATTACACGTTGCGACCTTTTAAAACACTGATTTCAGCTTTTGAATCTGTCAGTTCATTTTGCAATTGGACAACAATTGTTGCAGCTGACGACGTGCCCGACTCTCATCGGTTATCATGTCCATTAACATATAATAGTGTTTGTCAGTTATTAATCCAGAATTCGTTGTGTTTGGGGTATTGCTATCAATCAGAAATCCTTTATACATGGACATTGTTATAAATAAAATTAAGAGAGCCTCCATTGTACTTCAAAAGGATTTTATCTATGATCGGGGTCATATATTTGTTATCTGTGTTTTATCAGTCACATGTACATAACATAAAACTAGCACAAGGCCGTCAGATATAAAGTTGTCACGTATTCTATTTTGTTAAGTATGAAATCATTTAAGTGACATACCTGAATTGAATAACTATAGGACTTTTTCAATTTTAAGTTAAAAAGTAAGATAATCTAAAAGGGCAATCTACAGAAATAAGTCGAATAAAGACAAACAAACACATTGGCCAAAAGAAAAAGAGACAAGAACCATAAATTAAAAAATTGGCAACATGAAACCCAACAAAATCGAGGATGAACTAGATATTCCGGAAGGAGGGCAGAGCCTTTTCCACTTGTTGCACCCGTCGTGTTGCATTGCATGTTTTATAAATTAAAACCAACAAAAATAGAACAGCAAAACGTAACCATGTTGTAACTGTGTTGTTTTTTCGATCTTTACAAACACTAATTTAAAGAGCAATGTTCTGACACCTCACTGTCAGATGGGTTTCTTGATGTTACCAAATTTCTATGCAGGAGGTTTTTGTTTCGATTACCCGTATGGTAAATTACCAAATATTAGCCAGCAATATTCCTTGCGCTACATGAAAAGAAATACACACAATTTGAAGGAGAGGTAAAAATCCTGGTGGTTGAGTTGTTCCCATTTCCCAAATTCATCATAGATATGTATACATTACATAAGACTGTGGATGGGTGTATTCAAAATTGTAAAGATTCAAAACCATAAATGCAACTGGAAAACATCAAAATTGAAATTTTAATTGATTCTGATGCATATTGATAGAATAGGTAATTCAAATGCAAAGTAAATAAAGACAAGTTTACTAAAGAGTATCCAATGTCCCCTGCCGTATACTAGAATCTATGTTTTGACTGTGCACTATCACCTGTAGATATGATACAAATTGGCTATTCAGATTAATTGGGATACAGTAGTGATGCACTTCAATGCAAATCTAAAGCCCCTATACTCACTAAATCGGTCTTATTTTCCAATAATATAATACAATGGATGTGTACTGATTGATACTTCAGTCTTGAAGAATATGATTTATTTATTAGTATTGGACTTTCAACTTTCAGTACCTGCGAGTACTCTTAGATTGGTACTTCGTGTTTTTTTGTCCTTAATTGATTTTGTTCTGCGTGCTGATCTGATCAGTCAAGCCATTTCCAACTGATTCTTTGTTTCATGTCATGCTTTTACAACAGGTTAGGGGCGCTCTTAGAATTTTTATCCCCGTCACATTCTATATGTTCTTGTTCCAAGTCAAGAGCATGTCATTCAGTGATTGTCATTAGTTGCCGTCTGTCATATATTTATAGCTGATTATACGGTATGGGTTTTGCGCACTGTTGACAGGCGTACGGTTACCTATTGTTGCTTAGATCCACGTCGATCCGTACCTTTTAGAAAGGTTAAATTGGTTATAATGAAGTTTTGATTGATAACTATGAGGATTTTTCATGGTGATGATGAAGAAAAGAGGAGAAGGAGAAGAGAAGGAGAGGAGGAGGAGGAGGATATTTGCAAGTCTTTGGTTAAAACCTGCCAGTGATCGAACCCACAACCCATGCACTCGATGCATTCATGCTAGGAGAAGACGTTACTAAATTGAAAAAACTTGTGTGTAATCCATTTGTCCTTTTGGGCAATAAAATATGTTTAAACTATTCATGCTACTACGAGTCAAATGAAGCTGTTTTATAATGTCAATGTATTGAGAAAAAGGTAATTTATTGAAAGGTTATTATTGTGATTGTTTTGCAGCAAATATCCTGCTTTCGTCCTTGAGAAATATTAAAGAGACAAAGTCATATTTTTTTGTCTTATCTTCCATTTTCTGTGGAGAAGCTGAATTTGTTAAATTGTTCAAAATCTGTAAGTTGTGAACAGCAGTTTGCACTCTCTTAATTATATAATGTCAGTTTGTCGGTTTAAAAACAATAATTACATTAAGAATACATGGTTTTGTTGGCAGACTAAATGAATGCAAGACAATATCTCGTTGAAATAAACATCAACTTTTAATCGGTACGACCGACAAATTAATCGAAAACATTCGCGTTAGAAACTTTTCAACGACAGGAAGGAGTTCACAATGTTATTTTAACCTCTAAGAAATTGTATTTCTGAAGTTGTGACCTGCGAATTGTTCATTCCAAGAAACAATTATTGAGTGTTCCAATAATACATTCCGTTCAATCAATTCCGTCTGAAGACCCCTTAAAGAAAAGAGAGGTCTTAAAATTAATACAACAGCATCTTGTTTCATTCTAATAAAAGTAACATTCTTTATTTCGCTAGACTTTTACCGTCGACTAGTAACCGATGCACAGAGGTGTCAATCTTATTTAAATTGCAAGGAAAAGACTATCGCAATGTTTAATTTTTTTTTTTGAAAATTACAAATTTCAAACACTTTCAAAAGCTACGGTTCCATTGTGTGTTCATGTGTTAAATCTTCACTGAAATATAAAGGTTTTCAAACTGTTTCTGATCATTCAATTAGAATAATAGTGACGCAATCAGATGCTTTAAAAAGGTTTAGAATGAAGTTATTACAAATCGCATTGGAACTTTAAATTTTTGTAACTGGACGTTAAGCAAACCACAATCAACCAATTATACTTTCCTTCGAGAAATAAATACGAAAATGAAGAAAAAAATACGTGGAATTTTCTTACTAGATTATTATCAGAAGAAAATACTTTTACACTATAATCATTAATTACCGTGATCAATGATGACTTTAAAATGACGTATTTTTATGGAATTTTATTCACTTAGCTTAGTGACGTATCTGACAATGTTGCTTGATGACCAGTGAAGTGATTCCATTAAATGTTTGCGAAAGGGTACTTGTATTAACAGAAGGCCATACCATTCTGTTCCTTTAAATATTATATAAATTCATTGGATTTATTATACAAGAGGACGAAAGATACTAGAGGACACTCAATCTCATAAATCGAAAATAAACTGACAACGCCATGGCTCAAAAGAAAAAGACAAACAGACAAACAATAGTACACAAAACACAACATAGAAAACTAGACTAAGCAACACAAACCTCACCAAAACCGGGAGTGATTTCAGGTGCTACGGAAGGGTAAGCAGATCCTACTCCACATGTGGCACCCGTCGTGTTGGTTAGTACAAACCCGGTAACAAATCTAATTCGGTAGGTCACATTCGTGAAAAGGGGACGGGATTGTAGTAACGACAATAGGAACATATCAGCTATCATCTATGAAACGGATATTCCATAACGGTCAACTTCACCATTTGGAACTCTTGGTTTAATAGCTTCCTTGTGAGCAGCAACCCTCTATCAAGGAAATCATGGTAGGAAATACAAGCCTGGGAATATCGTATGAATTGGGAGAAAATTATTCCGTATGCAGGCGCTGATGGAATGTTGCTACATAGAAATGGAAGATTCACAATTGGGAAGCTGAAATCATCTCTTTTGTCGTAAGGTTTTGATTTCAACCGACCCTCATTGTCAATTTCTAGATGCAAGTCAAGATATAAAGCAAACTAACTGTATCGGTTGTATCCTTTATCTCAAGTTCAATGGGACAGATGCGTTCAACATAGTCACCAAATTGTGAATTATTTAGTGAGAAAACATCATCTATATAGCGGAAAGTGAAGTTGAAGGATACTGCTATCTTCTTATCTCTCTTCTATGAAGTTTCTGTATGAAGTCAGCCTAATAAGAATAAAAGAACAAGTCGGCAAGAAGAGGGGCACAGTTGGTTCCCATGGAATTCCGATAGTTTGTTGAAAACACGCCATCCAAACGTAACAAATATGTTGGCAATCAAGAAATCAAGCATCTTGATAATGTCAGTTTCAGAGAATATTTTGTTTGAATCAGAGTAATCTTTACAAAGTAGGATTTATCCTCCCTAAAACAAGATACTTGTACCTACGTTGGCCATTCTGTTTTTAGAAACAAAGCAATACCATCTCTTTCAATTTGTCTTTTAGTTTGGAATAGGAATACTTTTGTAAAGTGTAGAAAAATTGCAAGATGTGCTTTATTAACAAGAGGTTTCTGAGAGTATTGTGTGAATAGAAGTCGGAGATATCTACAGCTGAGAATCTTAAGCTCTTGCTACAACATTGCAGTCTTCAGTTATGGCATCGCTTATGTCCCTACAGTCTGAAGAAAAGGGTTCTAAGGGAGCCACCTTTCAACATGGACAAAATTTGCAGGTATGTCATGTAGAAAATATCTTTTATTTGAATGTCAACATTGCAGGTAATGACCCTTTAGGACTTCCTTGCATTCTAAGATACAATCGACTGAAATGTCTTTGTGATTGTCATTCTATAAAAAGTAGAAATGAAGATATCTCTAAAAATGAAACATATTTGTACACAATACTATAATAAAATGATCTTTCAATGTAATAACCGAAATTGAATATTACCAATCAATCGAAAATATGTATTTTGAACTAAGATGTTTTTATCAAAATGTTTCGTAAATATACCATTTACCTTTGCTTATAGCTTAATGGTTAATTAATGTATAAAAGTTGTTTGATAAAGATTAAAAGGATCAAACAGTTTGATTTTTAAATTTGATTTTTAAGACACCACAAATTTGATTCCAGAATATTCTTTGTATAGCGAACACCTCTTAGTGTTAGGGCGAACAAAAAGTGGAGAGACTTTCGGGAGTTTTCTTAGTTTGCTCATATTTAAAGGAATAGATACGTAAAATCGAATATTAACATGATTAATGTCCTCTGTTCAATGATATCTCGGCCAGTTGTGAACTTAACTCAGATTATATCACATCCATATACAATATAAATAACACATAGCTAAGAGGGTGATAGAGCAGATTGTTACCCCGAGAAAACATTGTCAACCGAGGCGAAGCATCTTTTATTTTGACAGTCTATGAAAAGTTCTGAGGCCAAAACGTAGAAGTTGAGCATTGTCTTAAAAATTATTGATGTAAATAGTATTCATTGTTCTTTAAATTAACGATTTTTTATTGGTCTGCACGAGAGGGTGACATCCAAAAATTGTCTTCCGCTGAGCCATGCGATAGAGTAAAGTATAATGATTATAGATACTAGTACTTAGGTTGTGTATATGTTAGTAAAATGCATAATCTTGAGGGTATAATAACTGTATAGTATAATCTAATAATGTAATATTCACGCGAGAACAACGGGTTTTAGTCATGCAGTGTTAACAATTCTTAAGAATTAAAACTGAATTTAGAATTAAAAAGATGTGTAATATGCACTTGTAAAAAGAGACAAATTATCAAAAACATGATATGTTTACACCCCGATACCTAAATGATAAGTAATGATTGACCAATTGAAACAACACCAGAGTACATAATCCTTAAAATATATTTGCCTCATACGCCTCATCCGCAATGCATTTCCCCTATAAAATACTTCGTAGAGTTTTAAAATAAATTAAATTTTGTAGTAGTTATTGTTAAAAATTTTAAATAAATTTAGTAATAATGTTTTATATGTACGATCTTGCTTTTGGTCATTTAGAAACCGTTATCGAATTATAGCGAGTGTTCATTATCTAGCTTTTTGATTTGGTGGCATTTTAGTTTCCTTCATTAACTTTTTTAGTTTTTTTGTCAACCGCTAGAATAATATATGCAGATGTAAATCGCACCATTTCGTTCCACATAGAAAACTTGAAAAGTTGTTCTTTGGATCGATTTACATAGTGTCGGATAGAACCAACCTGCATGAAGTAACAGGGTTTAATTTGATTATACGTTCACATATTTATCTCGTAATGCATGGACACTAGCTATTTATTAAACTCTTTTTAAGGATACAAACGATTTATTGATCCTATCAACCGGACATTTCCGGACAAAGGGACCATATTTTGTCAAGAATACCTTGAGTTCATCATTAAACGCTTGAAAGGAGAATTGATTGATATATTAGACACTTTGAAAATATGTGGCAATCTATATCAAAGTGGTTGTCTTGAACTACGTGACAAAGAAGATATAGAAGCTGGCATTCAAGAAGTGGAAGAATAGCTGCGTGCCAAAGACTATTTCAGATCGTAAGACGAAGGAAAGCAAATTGGGCGTTCTTATTTGTAGCAGCAATAAAAGAATCTCAAGAGTATGTGAAGTGTAAAATGGATCCATCCTCGACTAATGGTTTGTATTTTACAGCTTGCATCTTTAATATTACTAAATATAATTATCAGCAGTATAAAGGCGAAAAGTATATGATACAGGCATCTAGCCCATATACTTATGTATACATGTATTGTGTGATTTCCAAAGTACGCCTTCATTCTATGTTTTACTCTTCTCTAAATCTTTCTCAATGTTTTACTCATTCCATTGCCATCTTGTATTTTTTGAGTGCTGCAGATTTCATTTCAGGTACGAAAATAACGTGACTTGAAGCTCTTTCATTAAGAAGTAATAGCAAGGGTCAGAACGATTTGTCTGGATGGTTTTGCCTATCTTGTCGACATTGTATTATTGTAGGCTGTTTAATATCTATCACAGTTACATTTATATCTGTTCCGTTGAATACTGAATATGACCTGAAGATAAGACAGTTTATTATTTATAAATGTTTCGTTTTTTGTAGCCGATATGACCATTTTCAAATTGAAACACAATACACAATTACCTTAATCATTTAACAAATATTTCATTTGACTGTTTTGATTTAAAATCTCAGTTGACCAACCAACATGGTTCCGATATGTATATATTGAACCAAGAGGGTGAATAGGCTTCCATTAGAGTGACTTCAATATATTTTTCTTGAAGAGAGGCGAAGGATAATAGAGACATTCAAACTCATTAGTCGAAAACAAACTGACGATCAAAAGACAGTATACAAAATACAACATAAAAAACCAAAGACTGAGTTACATGAACCCCACCAAAAACCGGTGGTGATCCCAGGTGCTCCGGAAGGGTAAACACTACCTGTTCCACATGTGGCAACCGTCGTGTTGCTCATGAAATAAATATAGCCATTGATTTTTGGGAATATTATGAGCGTCCCTTTGTCATTTTAATGAATGAAATGTGATCATTTCATACGGTCTTCATATGTATTGTATATTTCATTCAAAAGACAGTCGGCATTTCAATGGGTACTAAACTTGTACCCTACATGCCGACATTTGGGACTCATATGACGCAGAATTCATACAAAACACTTTCAAAGACAAAAAGAAAGGATGTTGAAGAGTTCTTTAATTTCACTTTTAGATATATTGATGATATCCCGTCACTTAATAACCCATATTTTATTTAGTGCTTACAAATTTAGATAAAAATTCTAACAAACCTAGAAGGTCTTCATATCTTGATATCTTGATATACACAGAGACGAACGACTAAATATATGAAAATCGTTTAGATTTCAACTTCCTGATTATTTATTTCCCGTTCCTCAACAGTAACAAGCACTTTGTCACATTGTTTGTTGTTTTACGATCTTAATCAAAACATGATGCTCGTGCATGTTCACACAATGCGGACTTCAGTACCAGGGTTGTGCTTCTGATACAAAAACTGCTACAACAGAGTTATGAGAAAGTTCGACTATAATCCACATCACAGATGGTGTACGGCAACCATCATGAATAGATGACCAATACGCTATATCTATGGTTTAAATCACTATATAGCTAGCTCCATGTTTTTGTGGTCTTAGATCACTTAATAAATAGAAAAATCGGCCTATATGTAAAATTAACAATTATGTCTATTCCCGATTAACACAGAGTGTTGATTAGCATTGCCGGTAATGCATGCAAAGAAGGCGATTCTTACCCTGTAGAAGAAACAGATCTCGGTCCTTTTTGAGTTCTTGCAATTCCCTCGGACTTTTGTTTTTGACCTTGATTTGTATCTTAATATATCTATGAGATTTTAACATCGGTAATCTTATATTTCGTAGATTTAGACAAAACTTGTTTTACACAGATAAATAGTTATAGTATTTTGTTCATTCTATTAATTTTTGTTATTTATAACAGTTAAGACAATGATTAACAATACTAATCCTAATACTCAGTGGACCCTCGAAGCTCGTTTTAAACTACAGATGTGTACGGTCATAACCATGGTCATGACCAGATATTTTGATCGGCCACATTTAACGTTTGACTGTTATCATGACTGTTCAGACCGGTCACAGGACAAAATCCCTTTGAACCTTAAAAAAAACTTGGTTCTAAACTTTTTTTCAAAAACTGCAGAAAAAGTCAACATTTGACAAGTTCGCATCTGCAGTTAACTCGGGACAAAGTTCAACATACGGCTTTTAGATTTTATTCCAAAGAAAAATACATTCTTATTTGCCTTTACACTCATTTGGTTACACTGTTATTTTCAGTATCCGTGAAATACTTTTCCACGGGACTGGTCAAATGTAGATCTCTACAGCTCTTTGTTACTTAGGCCTGATCTGCCGGATATGAAGTTAACTCGCTGATATTCTCCAAATATTTTAGGTTAATAATATTTTAGGTTTATTTTGAAAGCAGTCAAACACTTTTGCGCCCGTATATGAATCGCAAGTTCTATTTTGCATCCGTTGTATGTTGTTCCTCTTGATGTGCTACTCTACTTTTAGTTCGGATTTGTAGATCGATAATGGCTTTATCCTGCATCTACGTCATTGATGCTTTGGTAGAAAGTTGTGTGTTTTATTGGAAATCATAAAACATCTTCTTAGTTTTTCAAATGTAATATGCGAATATCCACAATATTCATATCTGTATTAAACTATCAAACAACTTATCAGATTTGCCCCGTTTACATATTACACTGAAAAAGGATAAAAATAACACGTTTTACACTTATCTTGTCTGAAGGAATTTATTGGATTTACCTTCATCAGGAAGTCGCATACACATAAAATTTACCCACAAATATAAAATTATTTCTGCTGAAATAAGAAAGAATGCACATTTGATCTTTTTAATACCTAAAATAAGAGTACTATTTGTTTTTTGTTCCTCTTGTGAGGTTTTGGAATAATTGGCATGTCATCGACTTTTTTAATTTGTCTGAAATAATTTCCATATCTTTATTTGTTATAATTCATAAAAATATGTGGTATTGTGTTATAATCTCATATAATTCCTTTATTGATAGTCATAAGTAAGTGTGTAAATAACCAATGCTTATTTCATAACCACAATCCCATCATCCTACTTAAGTTTATCAAGTCATTAAATGCGATGTATCGGATTTGTGCTTGCTATGAGCAATACAGCAACATATATCTGATTCGTGTAACATTTAATCTTTATTCAAATGTCGCTATACTTTTAAATAAACTAAAGAAAAAAAATGTTTGAAACTTAATTCTGCTAAAGGAGTGTCCAAATACAGTGAAGTGAAGGTAATTTAACTGTGAAGAGGAGGTCCCATAATTTTAAAAAAGCAACAGTCGTAGTTGAAAATCCTTTGTTGTAATTTTAGAAGATTTAGTAAGAGCTGGAGTACTAGTAGTTGAAAATACAGGGAATCCTTACGGTTCGGAAATTACGAAAGCCTTTCGGGATATTACATGATGGACAGCTGTTTCAGGTACTAGTATTTAGTAAATAAACGATGTTACATGTAAAACATTCACAATATTCATATTTTACAATACTTTGTTTCACCAGCAAACCGAAAGATGACTTGATAAGTTCGGGTCAAACTGATCAACGTCGGTTCATGATGTATGACGTTGGTGTTAAGTCCGGGTCAAATTCATTAAGGCCGGATCAACGTATATGACGTCACAAAAGCGTGATATGCAATTTTATTAAGAGATGAACAGAGTGATACAGTCAGTGGGACGACCGATAAATATTATTATCAACCTTCCTTAAATTATCCGTTGAAATATTTAACAAACTAAGGTTCATTACTCTCATAACCTTATGCGGATTTAGTACTGTAACGGTCTGTGTGGTCATACACACGTATTCGAGTAATTACAAATGGATATATTAGTGTAGTCAAATGGAACAGTTTTGTCTAACAGTTTACTCGAACAATCTTTCGACCGATTAACCGGTTAACCGGTAGTTAAGTTAATATTTTAAAGATATTCAGTACTCTCAATAAATGCACAGTTTATGAAAAATGAATTGAAGTATATGCTTGGGCATTATGAAGCTTGGCTTTAAGCAGCCCTGGTGAAATTTCATTTCTAATAATCCAACACTACCATGTCTACTATGGCGTTTGTAATAACTTCAGATTCAGAAGATAAACATCTTCTTGATCTCGGCGAATTATCAAAGTCTGAAACTGGTGACTGTTTCATTCCCTCTTGTGTCTCAGAAAATTCTGTGGAGTGTTTCAATTGGGGATGGTTACGCATGTGACTCGAACTACACATTAATATACATTAATGTCATTCACATAATTTGTGTTTTACCATTTTTGAGTCGGTATTTCGTTTAAAGTTCGACAAAGCTTTAGACGGTGGAAGTGGCATATTTACATGTAGGTCAACAATATTATATCAAAGTGAAATAATGAAGTAAATCATACTTAACCAGCTGACAACAGTTCGAAATACATTTACGCTAATTATGTTTACTTTAGATCTTGCCCCAAGCTGAAAGACAAGGTGTCTTTGTGTTAATTAATTTTGTAAAATTGGAATGTTTTCAAGATTAACAATAGTAATGAATATACTTGACAATTGATTAGTCAAATTTGTTAACACGACTATCATTTTAAACATTTATTAATGATTTCAATATACATTTATGTCAAATCTATTAGAATTGTAAAAGGTCCGGTTAACCGGTTAACCAGTTAGCGTTTTGGTATTCGATATTCGGTCCTTCCAACGGTTAACCGATTAACCGTTGACAACACTAGTATATATCATTGACTATAAAACCAAATGTGTTTAGCAGTCCTAACGAATGTTAATCCAGAACAGTTCTTCGGACCTATCAAGATATAAAGTAATATTTAATTATTTTACTCTACCAATTCATTCATAAAGCATGCAATACAAGACAAGTAAAATGTAATAATTTAAAATCTTTACCGGAAATGTTTATTAACTTTCGAATTCTGTGATAAAACTTTGTTCTGCTTATTCATTGAACGGATAAGATTTCTAGCTAATGTTCCATACGTAATTTGATTCATTTGAATAACATTATCACATTAAATTTATATAATTTAATAAAACAGACAACAATCATGTAAAACTCTTAAGAAATGTTCTCTATTAACAGTGTGTAATCACATTGTGTTAACAGTGTATCATCAAAGTCACACTGTTCATTTTAATTTAACTTCATTTAACAGGAGGAATACATCTACATAGAAGTTGAAATAAAGTTCATGGATGTTTAATATACCTTTCAAATGAAATATCATATAAAATAAAAGTCAAACAAAATACCGAATTCCGAAGTATATTAAAAAGGGGAGGCCATAAAAACTGACAAAATCAAACGTAAGACTGTATCAACCAACGGAACGAATAGAAAACAAACGTCATATTCCTGACTTTGTACAACAATTTCCTGAGAAAAGATGAGTTAAACCTGGTTTTATCGCAAGCCAAACCTCCCACTTATATGATAGTTGTTTATACTTTGTTTTTTTTATATTGATAAAATAGGCCACTGAAGCAGACTTAATAGATTAATGTGACAATAATTCGGATCTAGCAGCCAAAACCTGTAAACAAACATGTTAGAAATACAACAAAACTGACTAAAAAATTCAAACAAATATACAAATAAATCTAACAAAGACGCCAACAAAAGGTATTTTCACTAAAAATAGGACCCTACGTGCAGGAATTCAGTACAAATGTATAGTACAGTGCAAAATAAATGATATCAATTTGAAAGAAATGCATACAATCCATAAGAAGATCATGAAAGGCGGCTAATAACAACAGCATTTGCTTTTTATAGGAACCCCCAAAAACACAAAACCTTAATAATTACATGCAACTGAAATATAAAATGAAGAAGATTTTTCAAAGTGCAATAAAAACCAGCATAAATACTAAATAACAGGGACGTGCCATTATGTTCATTTAAGGGAAACGTCGTTCACAGCAATGATATTTATTGTTTCATGGCATTTAAGGATTGTGTACCCTTTTTTTTTGTTTCAATGATAAATATATGGAAAGTTTGTAAAAAATCCAAAGCTTATGCCCATGGACTATAATATTTGACTATTCTGAATAGATATGGGACTAAAACAAGTTTTCAAAAACAAATTACTAAAAACAAGTACAAATACGAACCTATTCAAGTACACTTTCTAGGGTGCACTCGACTTTAGTGACTCAGTACGAGGTTTTTTGGATTGTAAAAGGTGTTTATGACTTTTTTGTCAGCAATAAACACTAGCACTACATGGCCAAACAAGTTAGTAATCGATGCGCAAAATGTTATCACGAAACTCTCTGTGGACTTTCTGTAAAATCTTGGCTTGATTTGCAACAAATTCTACATTTTCTACTTAATAAACAATAAACAATAAAAATAAAAAATAAATAAACGACGTTTCCCTTTGGTATATTTACAAAATGGCACGTCTCTATTATTCAGTATTTATGCTGTTTTAATATTATTGAAAACTTTAGAAAATTTCGAGATACATAGGATTACAGAAGGGGTCATAAACATTAAATTCAAATACACATATAGACATATTCAAGTACACCTCCTTCTGTGCATTCGACTTAAGGACTAATATAAACACGAGGTTTTTTAGGTTGTTATGGTTGTTCAGGACTCTTTGGTAAAAATAAACATTTAAAACCTGGCTTCATTTCCCAAAATCCAAGTTTTCCATGAAGGTTTATGACACCTTATGTACATAATGCTTTATCTAAAGGACTCTTCATTTTTATATCACAATGCAATTAAATCAAATAAAAACTTAATTTTATTTTAAATACAATAACTCAAAACATGAGAGAGTAGTTTACTCTTGGTTCATGTTCTCCCGACAAATTTTCCAATTCCGCCCGTACTCTTAATGCGGTAATATTTCAGCATTTAATATTATTCATTTACAGGAGAAAATGAACAGTCTGATGATAAAAGAAATACAATTGAAAAAAAAGCGTGGAAGAAATTTGAAATAGATTGTTCAATCACAAATCTATTCGCGTGTCATTGCGTAATCATGGGTAACCAGATTATTTTTTTGCGATAGAAACGTATTTTTAGTTCATAACTTAGATGGAAATTTTGTTCGTGAGATTAATGTGATTGCTTGCCGTTGGATATATGGCATGGCTGTAATAAGTGATGACCTCGTTGCTGTTACTTATGATGATTGTTGTCTAATAGATATAATCAAAATAAATACAGAAAAAAAAAAAAAAACGAAAAGGATAAATACAATTGATAGTTGCTTCAACATCTCATATGAGAATGGACTTATATATGCTGTTATCAAAGATACAATGATAAAAGTAATGAACAAGTCAGGAAATGTTATTCGATCATTTTCTTCTCCATCATTTTATATAAATTACATAAAAGTTGACAAAGATAGATTGTTTCTTACCGATTACCAAGATAATATATTATACTGTTGTAATCTACAAGGACAAATCAGGTGGAAGTTTCAAGGTAAAGAAATGAAAGAGCTGCACGGTGTTACAACCGATAAACACGATAATGTGTACACTGCTGGAGCTTTTTAACACAATATAATTGTGATATCAAATACGGGTACACATTTTAAAGAACTAATAAATAAGTCAGACAAACTTATACAACCAATAGGAATATTTTACGAATGATTGCCTTTTAGTTTGTAATGCCAAATGTAGTGTTTTTCTTTGACATTATTCATCAGTCTTCTGAAAATCAAGTTTAAGAAGGAATTTATCCGACATTTGGTCCCGTATCAATCCAAAATGATACTGATACACAACATCCTTCTAAATCACTTTTTTAAAGTTTAAAACAAATGTCTTTATACAGATTGTGAAAGATGCCATTTTCCTGCTTGAAAAAAATACTTCTCTTTTCACTCTCATACTTGATGCCAAATCAATGGAACACTTCAACTGTGTTTCTTTAAATAAAATGATAAATGACTATTGGATTTTGTTTGTGATCTTGATTTGTCATCTTAAGGATGTTCGCTCCTCTATTTCAAAATAGCAAGCTTTTCAAAAGACTGTTATTAATTGATAGTTTATAAATAGCGGTACTTAAAAAGCAGAAAAATGAAAGATCACTGTCCTTGTTATTGAGATAAAAGCAAATACAAATTTGGTGAAATGATTCTCTCTAGATTTTTCATACATTTAACATTGGCACTTTCTTTCAAAAACTATGAAAAATAACAAGGATCTAATAAGATTTTCAAAATGACTTTTAAACTATATGTGATAAAATTATGAAAATGAAGGTAGGGGCTAACGGGTAAAATTTTGAAAGACATTACATGGATTAAACTAGAGGATTCCGAATATCTGACAAAAAATCAAAAACAAGAGTAGCGAACATCCTTAATACATTTATGAGATTTGAACCTCATGAAACTACTGTTGCTTATATTTACAACTATCTAGCATTGAGATTTGTTATTGAATTTTTAATCTTATTAAAAAAAGGGTTATTTGTTATGCATCTTAAAAATAAATGTTTATACATTATATGTTTTGTAAGCCGTTTTGCTCCTTATTGATCTCCAGAAAAAGACTGTATATAATATTACCAGCTAACATGGGAGAAAACTCCTTCATGTAGCAGATACAAAAGAATTAATTCAGTGTTCTTATAGACATGCATATGATGATACTACTAGGTTCGGAAAAAATAAATCTTTAATGTGAATTCAATAATTGCAAGCGTTATCATTCAGGTTAAAATTTGTTTTAAAAAAGCTTTTTGTTTCAATGTTTATATAATTGGGAACGTCTGTATAATCTTACAATTTAAATACTACCGTGTAACATGTTATTATTACTTACATCTACGACTGAAATTGCTTTTATCCCTCTCCTCCTATGCTTCTAATTATTGAAGGACATTTAAGTGGTTGCATTTTCGAATTTTGTGACCAAACAACATTGTTTATGAACACATTGAAGTGTAGCATGGAATTTGTCAGCCATTTGGTCCCTTATTAGTCAAAAATGATATTTTAACACCTTTAAGGAATGACTGTAATATTTGTTCTGGCTATGAAGAAATAACCTAAAAAATGTGGTGCACACTGAATTACCCGCGTAGTGTGATATTTAAAAGTGTGCACCACATTTCTTGATGTTATTTGGAATGGACAGAAACAAATATTACAGTTATTCCCTATAATTTGATTCTAAATTCCATTTTAAGGAATAAATCATGAAAAAACGTCAATTGACAAAATTATGTCTATCAGCTGAGATACAAAGAAACTTTCAGCCAATCAGAAGACGTGTATCATCTAATATTGAATAATTTTAAAATAGCATTTTAAATAAAGAAAAGAACTTCATTATAGAGCTAGTGCAGGCGGTAATTTTCAAGGTCAAGACTGACTTCCCTCATTTTTCCATCAACATTCCTCATTCTAGACTTGAAGCCAAATCAATGAATTTCTCCAATTATGTTTAATAAACCAAACTGACCAACGCAGATTCAAATATCTTGTGTTAGATATACATATATTATAGGAAAGTGCAATTCATTTTTGTAAACAAATGAAATCTCTGTTTCAAACTTCAACATAAAACAGAAGCGAAGGAAACCAAACGGACAATCTAATCCACAAGTCAAAAATAACATGACAACGCCATGGCAAAATATGAAAAGGATCAAAAGACAAACTACAGTATACAAAACATAACTTAGAAAACTAAAGACCAAGAAACAAGAACCCTACCAAAAACCGACGGGTGATCTCAGGTGCTCGGAATGGGTAAGCAATTCAAGCTCACATGTGGCATCCGTCGAGTTGCTCATATAAGAACAAATCAGGTAATATGTCGAATTCGGTTGGTCAAAATCCTGGAAAAGGGGACGGGATTGATTGTAGTGACGACAATTGTATCATCAAGATGCTTAATTTTTCTTTTATTGACAACATATGTTATACGTTCAGAGGAGGTCTAATAAAGAAAATCTGCATTCCTATTGTAACAAACTATGCCCCAGTGCTCTTGAACATATTCCTTTAGTCTTATGAGGAATATTTCATACTGGAACTACTCAATAAAAACAAAAAAAGCTGGCATTAACCTGTTATATAATGTTCCACTATATATATATTTAGATGATGTTTTGTCATTAGATAAATATTCGTCGATCATATTTATAAATAGTACCATAGATTCAGTTTATTCTGCTCCATATCTGGTCTTACATCTAGATTAGCAAATGAGCGTCGGTTGATAACTATACATACGAGTAGATAATTTTCCCATTATAATCTATCAAACTGTATGTAGCAATATTCCTGCAGCATCTGCATAGGAAGTATATATTCCCAGGTGATACGATAGCCCAGAGCTTGCGTTCCTAACATGATTTCCTTGAAAGAGAGTTACAGCATACGAGGAAGTTTTGCATCCAGGGTTTCTAGTGGCAAAATGGGCGGAATCAATGTCTTCGAAAGTTTACACGATAGCCATCATGATTTGGTTGAACGTTAGTTTCACAGATAAACACGTTTGTGTTTTGCTTATAGCATCCACAAACCTGTCCTTTGCCAATCTCAATTGATATGTTACGCTCGTACATTTTCACACTTTACGAACTTCATTTGCAGGGGTATGCACCTTATACAAAAACTGCCCTAGAAGTTAAGAAGAAAAACGACTGGAATCGACACTACAACAGTTTAACGGTCACCATCACGAATTGGTTGATCATTACGATATGTCTGTGTTTTAAATCACTAAATTAAACGATATGTGTTCGAAGTTTTAGGTCTTTGGATATCAGATTAGTTGTCTAATCTGTAATTGTACTAATTATGTCCTTGACGAATTGTGCTATTTTGACAGTGTTGATTCGGATGGCGGTTAAAAATGTGGAGATGTGATATGGTTGCCAATGAGACAACGATCCACCATAGGTTCAAATTAAATGGATGTAAGTACTTATAGGCAACCGTACGGTTTCCAACAATGAGAAAACCCTTACCGTATATTTGGCTATAAGAGGCCCCGACATGAAAATATGAAACAATTCAATTCAGAAAACTAACGGCCTAGTAAATAACAAAACAATTAACGAAAAATAAATATGACAATCATGAACCAACGACAACCACTGAACTTCATGCTCCTGACTTGGGACAGGCACATAAAGAATGTGGCGGGGTTAAACATATTTGTGAGAACTCAACCCTCCCCTAACATGGGACAGAGGTGTTACAGCGCAACATAAAAACAGACTATGAAAATAAGTTGAAAAGGGCTTAACTCATCAGATCGATACAAAGCAAAAAAAAACAAAAAAAAAACTTCAACAAAATCAAAGACCGGACGTGGCAGTGTATTTATATATCCCTAACAACAGCAAAAAAGTACAGATCCGAGAGAATTCGCAGTTACAGACAGCGAGCTCAAAGCCAATAAAAACTAATAAGAAAGCATGAGTGCATGCATTGCAGAAGACGTTTACCCTATCGACGCACCCGGTCATGTTCCATTTGGAGTTCATGTGATTCTATCATGATTTTTTTTTTGTTTCATTGATTTGTCTTCTTAATTGATGTATAAGCTACTGTTGCTATAATTTATCATTACATTTTACTTGTTATGAGTAATACGACGGGTGCAACTAGTGATTCCTTCCGGGGCACATCAGTTCAATCCAAATTTTAGCGGATTTCGACTTGCTCGTTCTTTATTTTTAGTAAAGTCTTTTAATTTTGTTGTTCAGATTTTCCTCTATGTACTTTTATTGTACTATTTTTGGTAGTATATAGTTGGTTTGATATCCATTGTTTAGAACTTCCAATCGCAACTTTTATGTGTGCGCTTTGAAAATATCACCCAGACATCATTCTATTGGGAAACAACGAATTGGAATACTATATACTGAGGTTTCTTAAAAAAAACAACTAATATTGACTGTTCTAGTGCAGACTGTATTTATAGAAACCACAGTCCTGTTGTAAGGTTAACAAAAATATATAATTTTAGCAATTTAAATTGAAAATGATTCAAGATACGTTTGCTTCCAACGACGGACACATTGCCAACATGATATTGTCATTTTATCCGGTGTAAGTTGGCTATATAAGAATATGTGTTAATAGTTTTCATGCGATTATAATCCAAAAACCCCTCTTACCAAGATATGGTTAACCAAAATATTTTTTTTTTCGATTCACAAGAAACATACCATCTGCCATATCCTTGAAGTGCATGTGTACTAGAGCCTGCTGTCAAGGTGGCACGTTCACTATCTAATGTATATCTTAACTCGAATAATTCAACAGCATGGTACGTTTTCAGGCAATTATATTGTTTTTGTAGTGTACAGCGTCATCTTGTCGGCGGGTATTCGCGACATGCTAACCTAGATACTTTAGTTACGTGTTCGGCCAAGTTTGATTCAGAATAACCCAGAAACTATATTATGTGGCTGTTTGGTTATTTTTATCTGAGAAAAGTTCTGAAGACGCAATTCGATGGAGGCTAACAAGACATAAACAATCGTTTATCGGCTTGCCTAATATTTTTTCGTAGACCTTCCTAACTTAAGTTTTAAAGTGAAGGATCTTGTCATAAATTCGGAGATATTTACCCAATGTAATCAATATTTTGTAACCTTTAAAAGTGTCTACTATCTCCTTATTCACATTGATTTTAACTTACCTTACCAAAATGATCAGTTTGCGCGTTATTGAGGAAACACTTGATAATTGCCCAAAAATCTGCAATGCTAATGGAAACTGAACAGATCCATTAAGCAAATCAGAAGATCGAATGAAGTACAAATGTATGGTAATTATTGCCAACAGAAAAATTACTAAACGTTTGGCTGTAAAATGTGTTTAAATACGTATCATCTTAATAATAAACTTAATATTACACAAAACCTTCTATAAAAGTAAATTAACAAAATACCGAACTCGAGGAAAATTCTAAACGGAAAGTCCCTAAGCAAATGACAAAATCAAAATCTCAAACACATCAAACGAATGGATAACAGCTGTCATATTCCTGACTTGGTACAGGCATTTTCTGATGAAGAAAATGGTGGATTAAACCTGGTTTTATAGCTAGCTAAACCTCTCACTTGTATGACCAGTTGTTGCTTTGAATATGTGTAAGGTGTTGTCGTTGCTTTGCCTATTTTGTACTGACGCTGGTAGCGATAGCAATGAATTATGATCATCAATCGGTAACCTTTATTATACTTAGATTGGTTGCTGCTGACTTAACGACCAGCGACAAATATTTCAGGATATATTAAGCGGAAAAGGATAAAATAATATGATAAATGTGTATTAGATAAGAAAAATTAAATGAACTTTGGGTTATATGTCATTCTGACAGCAATCTAACGACATAAATAACCAAAAGACATATAGAGGTCAACATACGATCTTCAACAATTAGTTGTTGTCTATACGACATATTATTCTTTAACCGCCCAAAGTCTAAAACAAATTGTGGATAACTGTAACTATTTACAGGGGAATTTTTTCTTGTGAACTTTTTCTTTTTGAGGGTTATATTTTCTGATGATTAGCTGTTTTTACCCCAAGGCAAATTAAATACATATTGCAACATGTTAATGTTATATGAATATCAACCCTCTTTGTACTAGAACGACACGCTGATCCGGAATTTTAACGTGCAAGTTAACAAGGTCAGCAGGACGATATGTCACCAGACCCAAACACATTATTAAGGACTCCGAGTCCACCTGCCTTCACTTTAACTCCTTAATGCAGCGTTCTTGTCAGATCTAGAGAAGCATCAGAAACAAAAACTATTTCAGACTTGCGTTTGACCTGGCCAGGGTTCGAACACACGACCTTCTGCTCTCGATGCGTACACGCTACCACAAGACCATTGAGGCGGTTATCTCGGCTAGGACAAGTGTTTTACATATATACAGTCTTTCCCATGCTTTCGACATAAAGACGCACGTATGTGACTTAGTCTTCATGGCATTTTAAGCGCTGTAAACCGTTTAATTATCTAACATGCACAATTCCAAACTCAAGTTTTCATTCTTAAAATAATATAGTTCACAGTCTTTTTGATAAGTAAAACGTATGTGTTCTAACTCATCGGGAAAATGGGGCGCTCACTTTCTCAGATAAGCTGACATTTATCGCTGTCTGTACCTTGAAAATTTTAATACAGTTGAAGGCGGGTTAATAAGATTTAAACTCTTGAAAAGAAAAACAGCTTTGGTAGCGGTTGTTTCCACGAGATATGTATGACAAAACTTAAATCTGTGTGATGACAAAATCTTGACCATGCAAAAATATACGCAACTTGCAATAATTGACAAATATGCTACATATATGATTTGAAAAAGTAAATATTCAGTTGTCTGTGTAAAAATATAATCAGTCATCTTAACAGTCACCATTTTGAAAAGAAATAGTTAAAAATCTGAATCTAATCTCTTTTAAAAGTGCAAATTTCCAACATTTCGTACAGAAGTCGATCAAAATTAACGAAAAACAATGTCGCGTAATGCAAAACCGAACACCGTACGTAACATCAATGCATCTTTATCCATTGAACATCAATCTCAGTGATAAAATGCAATAATTTCTTAATTTACTAATTTACTGCAAGTACTGCAGTTAGAAACCAGAATATAGATATCAGAAGATTTGGGGTAAACATCAATGAGAAAGCAACCCAGCGACATAATCAATGAACAGACATCATAAGGGCAATAATGGAAAGGTGTCAATGCAATATGTTATGCTATTCAACGACCAAAGTCTATATCATTTGTGAATAAATACACAAACAATCCAAGATCTGACATCAAGAACTGGGTCTCTCAATAGCAAAAACAAAGTTTGGACACAAGCCAACAATTGAGGAGGCCCTGACTTGGTAAAGGGCATGGTTATTTGGCGGGTTGAGCTTTTTGAGTGCTCGCCATTAAAATGTTTTGAGAACTTCCCCACATTTAACCTAGCTTGTATTACCATAAACTTTGGATTTCTGTGAGAAAAAAAATGTTTATCAAAATATTCGACTTAAGCCAATGTTTTACATTCTATGCTGTATTTTGTACCAGACCTTTGTGATGTTAACTTCTATAGACCACTATCGTAGTAAACCTAGTGTCTGGTTCCATGCGGAAGACTTTGCCAAAGAGCAGTACAAAACCGAAGGTTACAGTATAAGGACCGGCAAAACCATAACCATAAGAAGAGAAAGAACAAAACAGTAGAAAACTTCAAACTTAGCAACACTGACCGACACAAAAACTAAGGATGAACTCGAGGATCTGCTCCAATATAGAAGCCGTAATCTAGACAATATCGACGTTTTATTCGGCTACTTCAAGTAATATGGGTTGGTTGCTATCGTACACAGGTCTTTTTCCTTCAAAATGATAGTCTTATTATCTATGATCTGGGAGCTATAATAACTATTTAATTTTTTTCATTTTCTATTTGCTGTTTTGCAATCCGAAAATTATTTCCAAAATTATTTCTCGCTTAAAAAAAACAAAAAACAAAAAGAAAATCAGCATGAAAACGTTAAAAGCGGAAACTGAATGCGAAATCGTTTTATAGAAATAATTAACTTAAATATTTACAATGGAAAGATTTTTTACTTTTGAAATTACTGGTTGTAGTGCTTAGATAATAAATGTGCATCGAGAAATAGCACATGAGAACTGCTCCATCTATCACAGCAAAACAACTTAAAATTCAGACAAAATAGCAAGTGAAATTTTGAATATCTCTGTAATACAAAATAAAATCCACTGGACGTTTGAAAAAGAAAGAACACAATTAATCGAATTACTAAAAATAATTAAAACAAGGCTGAATGGTGAGCTGTCATGTCCCGAGCGCCTGCGATGATTTCTGTGGAACATAATTCACATCCGTATTGTGGAGAGAAAGAAAAAAGGAAGACAATTTAATTCAATAACTGGACTTCAGGGACCCATAAATCTCAGCAGTGATAAACTAAAGTACTGAACGCCAGGCGTCCACCTAGTAACTTAACTGAAGTTACCACAGTTTGATCCAGTTCAACTTCGTTTTGCTATCTAAAGTTTCTATCTATCTATTATAATTATTAAGATAATACGCAAAATGCTAAAAAATGGGAAAATCCTCATTAAAGGACAATAACTTCAGTAAGGAGTCGACTGACAATTTTGGTCATTTTAACTTATTTGTAGATCGTGTCTTGTTGATCATTTTGCTATTTAACAGTGAATATATAGTTTTTAAGATATTAGGCAAAAACGCAGACAATTGGTAAAATCGTCTTCAAAAGCAATAACTCTAATAAGGAGTCGTCTGACAATTTCCGCCGTTAGACTTAATTGTAGATCTTGTCTTGCTGGTAATTTTCCTGAATAAAAATTCTTTCTATCTATTATTATAGTTTTCACATAAATCAGCAAAAATGAAAAAAAAAGAAGATATAATTCGACATTTGTGGGCAATAACTCCTATAAGAAGTCGTCTGACAGTTTTGACATAAATAGACAGCAGATAGATCTCATCAATCAGAACATTTTGTCCACGTCAGATTTTCTCTTTTCATAACGGGTTTTAAGATAATAGACAAACTATCATTTTACCCTATGTTCTATTCATAGCAATGTCGGCCATCTTGGTTTGCAGGCAGGATCATCGAACACATTTTTAAACTAGATACCCTAATGATGATTGTGACCAAGTTTGGTTAAATTTGGCCCATGGAGAAGATTTTTGTAAAGTTTACGACGACGGACGGACGGCGACGCCAACGGACGACGGACGCCAATTCATGAGCCAGATGAGCTAAAATATGATCAAATATTTTCAAGAAAATATCCCATAACAATTAACGATTTCCATTACTTTATTTTCTAGATCTTGTCTTGCTGGTATTGCTACTCTCTATACATAAAAGTTTCAAGATAATTTCTAAAAGCTAAAATTCGTGAAAAGTAACCATTCAGAGACAGTATTTCTTATAATAAGTGGATGCGAACGTTCAGTTATGTTCACATACTTGTAAATTTTATCTTGCTGATCATTAAAGTTGTTGACATTTTCTATCTATTAAAATTTCCCAGATAATAGGGTAAAATTGGTCGTCGACTTCGTTTACTTTGACTTATTTATAAATTTTATTTTGTTGCTTATATTTGTTTGTGAACGTCTGTCTCTCTTGGTCTGAGGAAAACAGCCGTAAAGAGGGTGAAAATTGTCAATGGATGAAAATATGAGTCAATTTTCGATTTCGGTCATATTGGGTTTGTTTTGCTGCTTAGGTTTTCTTTCTACACATATTATATGTACTATAGTTTTTACCAAAACACACAAACTGGTAATAATTAACAATGAAGGACAGTAACGTCTGATTTTCGTCATGTTCACATGGCTTGTTGTTTAAACTTTCTATCTATTTGTTATAATGTTCAAAATACTAGCCAAAACATCCCCAAGAAAAATTTGAAATATCATGTAAGGTCAATAACTCATATGATGCGTGGTGACGATTCTAATGGATAAAAATCTTCTCTGAAGAGCAATAACTCCCTAAAGAATTCGAATGACGATTTAAACCCTTTTTACAAATATGGCTATAATCTTGAAAATAGATAAACAGAAATGTTTGACATAAAAATGATCGTCTGTAGCCAGAAGCACAAAAATCTCGTTATTTAAGGGCAAGAATTCCTATAAGGTGTCCTTTTCGGTCATACTGAGCTGTATTTAACACCTGCATGTGACAATAACTACTTAATACGTAGATAGATAGTTTTGATCTACTGATAATATTTACCCTGTTTTGCTCTAATTTACTTTTGTTTTTGAGATTAAATACAATACAAGTAGAATTATTTTAAGTCTTTTATTTTTAGCTGTGGCGGACATGTATCCTTCAATAGGATAGGAACACAATGAGGATCGTAAGTAGAGGACAGACCATATATCATAACTGCTACGTTCTAAAAACATTTTGCTATAATGCTGTAGTTTTAGAGAATAATTTTGCAAAAGTTAACCTACGATAGCCGACGAAGACGGACGCTAAGTGATACCATAATCTCAAATAACCTATTAATGTGAGCAGGAACATATATATTGATATACTGTTCCCACATGTGAGCTATCAGAACGAAAATATTTTTCAAATCAATTTATAAGCATGACCAGAAAAATAGGCCAAATTTTAAAATTAAAGCATAGAGAATAATAGGGTGTTAACACATCAAAAAAAAAAAAAGAAAAGTGGGAAAATAGACAAAGAATGGAGAACAATGGCCAAAAGAAATAAGTAAAATACAGAAATGAAGGACCACATAACCAGACCCTCGTACATAGTTATACTTTCCATGTTGGGACAGTAAGGACGACATCAAAAGTTCAATGTAGGATAAAAACTTAATTCACATAGTTTTTCACTGACCCCCACCCCTTCTTAACGTAATTTGGGAAAAATTGATTGACCAATATGGATATATGTAAAATCGATTTTGGATAAACAAAACTTGCAGCAATTTTAACCCCAACCCCAAACTATTTGATTTAAGTTTTTATCCTACATTGATCTTTTGATGTCGTCCCTAAGTAATGCTAACTTTAAGTCGTTTTGTTTGAATCATTGGCCATGTTTTGAAAATTATCAATATAAAAACATTGAATCTGAAAGAACTTTAATCTTTGATTTTATGTTGTATATGTTTTATAGTTTATAAACGATGAAAGTTGACCAACCATCATTATACATGTACTGTCCGGTATATCCATTAATCCTTACGAATACCTTATCGCCCTTTTAATTTCAATTAAAACATTCTGACTTCCTGAGATGTGATCTGCTGCCTTGCGTGCTGCTGCATAGTTTCTGGCTATCATGTTTCCGTTTAGAGCGAGATAAGTCGAGAAGTATTTGTCATTATGACTAAGGACTGTCCGGGAAAATATCTAGACACCATTTGTAGGAGCGGTAAAATCCCAGTGGACGAATCGTATCCATTGCCTAGATTTGTTACAGCTGTGTTGTATACTACAACCGAGTTTACAGGAATATTTTGTAAAGGACTTAAATTTTTAGCCATAAACGCCACTTTATCTAGTCCTGAAAGAAATGGAAAGTTCTATAATACATTTAATAAGCTGAACAAAATATGTGAATTAAAAGCAATTAACGTCTGTTAATTGTAGAAAATGGCATCATCTAGTAATTATATTTACTTTACTGCAAGTAGTGTAGTTACATATATATATACGTATTTTCCCTTATATATATATATATATATATATATATATATAAACAACTCTAAATTGAAAACAACGTTCAAACCTATAATTGGGTTGGATAAAACCGCAATTTTCATACGTGTGCATGCAAAACAAATTTCTTGGTAGAGGGTCTAAATACAGCACAAACAACATTTTCCAAAAGACCAAAAAGTGAAAAAGTATATTTAAACTAAACGCATTTGACTAGCAGGTCGAACAACGGATGTTCTCAAACCCTGCTGACTGCCATGGCGATTGCCAAGTAAACGGATCACCAGATGTAACAAAATGGATCTTAATTATAAATTATGTGTGTGTGAAGTCTTTGTCGCTGGATGTTAAGAATAAACAATAAATCAATCATATATAAGTATTTTAAATACCAGTGAACTCTTTAATTTTGGCCGGACCCTTTCTCGTGATTGAAAATCTCAAAATGTATATCTTACTAGATTATTTGTAAATGGTATTTGGTATCAATAGTTTCAGCTCGTGATTGGTGTCTACATAAAGAGACATTGGGAATGCTTTCATTTGAGAAACTAACGATAACAACGCCCCACACCTCCAGCAAAAGTGATTAAAAACGAAAAGGAAAACAAATTCTCGAGGGCAACAAACGGTTTTCGACGACATAAAATATCCTAGCAATAACCATGTTGTGAATCGCACGAATCAAAACTAACCCAATGATTCATCGTCCTATAGTGCCTTTTAATGAAGAGATCGATAGTGGGAATATAACAGCTGGATTATTCAGGATACATCAAGACAAGTTGTGAATTTCTTCCACAAATACGTTTGATATATATAAAGTCATGAAAAGAAACCCCAAACAAAATTAAGCCATAATTTTCCTGCATTTTTTCCCAGTAAGCCCGGAATGCGTATGACGTTCGTTTCTGTAAGTGATGATTTACTTCATATTTGCCTTTTTGTCCAGGTGAGCTGACCATTTGTCGGTTTGTCTTCAAAATTCCTCTCAGAATACACATTGGTTAATAAAGCCGCTTAGACTGCATGTTTCAATTATATTGAAACTTTTTTCGGATTTATGACTAACTTGTTTGAATAGATCGTCAATTGTTTATTAATCAAAGATAGAATAAAAATAAAAAGGAAAAGAGAAATTGAAAAGAGAAAACGAAACAGAAATACCTGAACCTCTTCCTGTACATTCACATTTTCCATCATTGTCTTCGACGAGTTTAAGCTGGTATTGAATACTCTTCATGAGATCAGCATTTCTGTAGCAGGATTTATGTCCTGTTACCATAACTGTCATAACACAAGTCAGTAGGATAACCTGGAATAAACTGAAAACGAGGCTCGATGTTAATTTGTGTGTCACATCCATAAAAGTTTGTGTTCATCATTGCAAATCTTGTATTGAGATAATGTCTTTGTCAATGAATTATTTTTCTATAACATTCGGGTGGTAAAATTATGATTTGCCATTATTTTAATTAAACAGAACCGTTAATCATGTGTTGATGTCTGCTTTAACAATCTTAATGCGCGCGATCTGATGTAGATGACTGATATAACATATATAGATGGATTGAAATAGCAACTGTATATTCCGAATTTAATGGATGTATTTGCTGTAAAAAAATCAAAGATTACAATAATGGAGAACTTATAAATGATCTTACTCTACATGTTGTAGTAGCATATTTCAATCAAAATTGAAATTTGTTTTTTGCGATATTCATGCTGCGATACTTTTGTTACTAGTAATTAAACAAACAAATGGAATTAACTTTAGATTTGCAGTGTTCTTTAATTGTATATAATTTACAACATGACGGGTGCAACTAGATCATAAAGTAATTAAACAACCAAGTGAAATTAACTTAAGATTTGCAGTATTCTTTAATATTATATAATTTACATCATGACGGGTGCAACTAGTGTAGTAAGATCTGTCTATCCTTCCGAAGACTCGAGCACCATGCGAACACCCTAGTTTTTGGTGGGGCTCTTTAAAAATAAATAAATCATTCGTTTGTGTGAAAAATAAAGAAACGGTAGATCTTTATGAAAGATTTCATTCAAAATATTTATCAGAAAACTATTGTAATGCATACATCCATTTAAAAGAATAAAAAGAAGTACACTGAAAAAAGGTCAAGAAATATACCAGTTTATAATGATTTGTAAAACAAATTGGTGTAGAAATGTCAATCGTATACAAGTTCAGACATTGGTAGCGTTTCCACCAGCTGCTTTGTCTATTTTCTTGTTGAACTCCCTATCAATCAATATATGAGATAGAAAAACGAATGGTGAAAAAAGCTCTCCCAAAAATAAATTCACAAGAAAAACGTTTTCATGTATATCGTTATAAGGAATATGTTTATTCACAATTATTTGGACTATGGACCTGTCTATATTGTTGAAAACATATAGAAGGATGTTGGTTATTTTGTCGTTAGGTTGTTGTTTCATTGACAAGTACCTTAATATGCTTTATTCGATAAATATATACAAAGATCATAAAATTTTATTATTTCCTCTAGATATATATTCTCGAAATATTTGTCACTGGACGTTTAGCGATCAACATCAATATTTTAGAAGTGTTGATGATGGAATATATATATTTCTCTTATGGTTGTGGCCTGTTATCTATTTCTTGCATGAATATATATTTCTCGTATCAATAAGTGATACGAAAATCTGCGTTAATTTGATTGGCTTATCCAGCATCACAAGACGATATTACGGCATTTCCATTGGCTATTCGTTAGGTCATTGATGACTTTCAAAGGTTAAGACGATGTACATTTCGTCCATGGCAACAGACATATGTGATTTCTTCAATAATATACAAAACACTCACATATTTCACCTGACAATCTTCTTTTTGTCAAATTTTATTACATTCTGAAGCGTACAAAAAGTCTTAAAATGTCTGATGTTAAAGTTTGACACCGGAAAAGGACATATGACGTCATACTGGAATGTGCAAAAGACTAGATCAACATTTCGCGGAATTTTTATTTAACACATTGAGAGTCTTGACCAATTGAGAAATAGGCAGTTACAGGGAGATAATGACGTTGCTAATTTAAAACGTTAAATGTTATTTTCGCGACGTCAAACAGTGACATATCGGGAAAAGATGCATTTTCGACTGATTTTATTATTCAGACTGATTTAACTTGAAAACGAGTTCATGGACCCTCTTTTAAATATGACACTTGGCTTGATTATGTATGAAGATTATGTATGCCAATTTTATGAACATATCACCGATGAAATTTTTTGAATTAGATAAATATACAGCCAAAATGCCGTTTTTACTAAAATCAGGAAAATGTGATAAAATGGGCTATTTCCATAGAATTGTTACACAAATTCAAAACACACTTATGTAGAGAAGATATTCCAGATGTTTTGAAAAAATCCGCTTGCGTTTATCTTTTGAAATAGAAAAGTTACGTATGATTTTTAAAAGGACAGAAATGTCCAAGAAACCGAAATGTCCAGTAAATGTCTAAAATTTCGACCCCATTTATCTCTAAAAGTAGCACATGTAGGTATATTTTTATTACATTTTGAATTGCCTATGTGAAAAATAGCTTGTATGCAAACTTTCGTCAAAATTCACCGTGGGATCAAAACTGTACGTATGCCTTTAACAACTTGTGAAAATTGGATATCGCTTGATATCAACACCAGGCATGGGGCGAATTACATTGCAATGTGATGCATTATATTACAATTACTTTGACAAAACCATGCATTAAATTACAATTACAATTACATGCATTTATCAAAGTAATGCATTAAATTACAATTACTTTTGCAAAGTAATGCATTAAATTACAATTACTTTTGCAAAGTAATGCATTGAATTACACATTACATTTGTAAATGTTATTATTAAGTGAATAAAAATCAAACATTTTGAAAGACAACATGAAGTCACAAAAGATTTTAGCATATGCAATTACTGTTCCGTATACATATTAAATTTAAGTATCAAGTAAAAGTCTATTCAGTACAACTTTTCATTTTAACATCATAACGGTTTCAAGGTATACATCTCTGTGTTTTCTCTAAAAGAAATTACAGAAGTGAAGTTTAATATTTATTTTAACTAACGTCAACTTCACTTTTATAAATATACATTTGTTTTATTTATTCCAATCAAAAATATTTACTGAGAATTTCTTTCCTAATTCAATAATAAATTTATGACTAAGTGTCAAAATGGTGAAAAGATTGATTGTAAAACAACTAATTAGTGTTTTATGACAATGGTCAATTTTCTGTTATTTAATCATGACAAGGTATTAATTGATGTTTTGACAACAATAAAACACTTTTACAGTAATGCTTTTCAAATAAAAATGTCAATATCCAAATGATTATGTTCTTAATAAATCCAGAAATCTTAAATTCTGCATTTGCTAAATCTCCAACAATCTGTGAAAGATATATAGTATGTGAAAAAGTAATGCCATGTAATGCAATGTAATGCATGAAATTACACAACTTTTTCTCAAGTAATGCATTAAATTACAATTACATGTAATGCAAAATTGCTGCATTACATGCAATTATTGGAAAAATGTAATGCATTACCATACATTACAATTACAAATTTGCATTACCCCATGCCTGATCAACACTCGTTATTTAATTTAAATAGTAAAAATAAATATCCCATTCTCACTCGTTATGAAACCTATAAATATATAATGATTGATTGTCAAGGTGGTACATAACACTACAGGAGATAACTCTGTAAAAATCAGCTGAACGTTTTAATCACGTTCTATTGTTAAGGAAATATTAGGCTTCTCAATGACCAAAATTAATATTTTTCAAACTGCTATGTATCAAATGAAATTTTTCCCATAAAGTGTGTGGTTCAATTCTTTTGAAATTTTATATTTTTATCAAAGGGTCAAGTAAATATTTTCTCAAAATTCTATGAAAATTAAACGAGCCAAATTAATTTTAGTCAAGGTGTTAGGTACCACCTTAAACGACGTAACAAGCAAAACTCATTCAATATAAAAGAAGGAGGAAGTCCATTTCATGGCGATTTTGTTTTCAACACGATATATAGAAACAAGAAAACACATTGCCCGAAATTGATACTTAAATCATTCTTGTTAAACCTTGGCCTGTGCATGTGAATTATGCACTAACTTAAATGGGGCTAATAAATCTAATGTCATTTTTTCACAAACCAGTGTATCATACATACAATAATACAGTCATCCAGTTTGATTCATACGATAGACATTTTTGGAATCATAATGAAATGTCCCTAAACGTTTTGAATAAAGTGCGTTCACAGAATTCCAACCCTTATTCACATATTATCAAACGGTATGGTATGCATATAAAAGTCTTCATTATTGTACAATGCTTATACTTTATATTTATAAAGAAGTGACATATGCAGTCAGTTACACTTTTATGAGCCGGGAAGAAAATTGGGGGAGGGGAGGTTGGAGGAGGTAATCTCCCAATTTTTGAAAACTTACTCTTACACTATTAGACTATAGAATTATTTTTCTTTCCCCACACACTTTTCAACCAATCCCTACGCCACTGAGTTATGTTAATACATTGAGTATTATGTAAATTGACCAAAGACAAATTTCTATGGAAAAATATAAAGCAAACTTTCATACCTCATTTCGATCTGTTGATTCACCATCAGGGCCAATTCTAATCAGTTCCATGCATTTATTCTGATGATTTTGGGCAATATATCAAGTGTTCCTCTATTACCACGTATGCTACTTTAATAACACGCAAACTGGTCATTTTGGTAATGTGAGTTGAAATCAATCCGAACAAGGAGGAAGTATTAAAGGTTTACAAAATAGCAACATTGTTTAACTCTAGTATGTCCAAATTTATGACACGGTCCTCCATTTTGAGATATACATCAGATAAAAAATACCAATCTAGTCTTATCAAAGATTTTTATTAGCTAGACAGGCTCAACAAAGTTAAAAGGACTTTCGGCTCCGTGTCGTTCACATCTGCACTCGAGAACAATTCTCAGAAACAAATAACCATACAGTCACGAGAGGCAAACAAATGCATCTTAAAATGACGAATGTGATATAAAATGAAGGCCACATATACCCCAATTTACGGTTGAGTGGCTATAAATAAGTTTTTTACTTTTCATGAGTATATATGAAGCTTAACGTCCGAGTTCAGTTTGTATTTATACACCAAGTGACTGATAATCAAATATACGATAACGTTTTAATGGCTAGAAGCAGGGACTCTTTTCAAAAACATCTTATCATCAACATTGATCGTAAGTTATACTGAAATGTTCATGACTTACGAGTATTTTTCTCTTACGATATTTTGTGAAATTGATCGCAGGTCATAAATGTGGAATTGAGGAAATGTTAAAATCAATCAAGCTTAAGATAAACTAGAATTATATATATGTTGAAATCAATTGAGCTTTAGCGTATTCTTATTTAAAGTTATCTCAGTATATCTTAAATGCATGATTTTATTATTAGTTGTTATTGGCTTTGAACTAGCTGTCAGTAAGTGCTAGTATTCTCAGATCTGTACTTTGTGTCTTTTCTGTTGTGGGGATGTATAAGTACCCTGCTACGTCCGGTCTTACGTTGTACTGTTACACCACTGTTCCAGGTTAGGAGGAAGGTTGGCGCCTTCAGACTAGTTTAACCGCACCATATTCTTTATGTGCCTGTCTCAAGTCAGGAGCCTGTAATTAAGTGGTTGTCGTTTATTACTGTTTCTTATATTTGTTTTCGTTTATTGTTTTGTATAGTTTGTTCTTGTGTTGTGCCGTTGCACCATTGTCCTAGGTTAGGGAGAGGGTTTGGCGCCAGCAAACTAGTTTAACCCGCCACATTCTGTATGTGCCTGTCCCAAATCAGGAGCCCGCAATTCAGTTTGTTCCTGTATATCATATTTCTTTTATGTTCATTATTTTGTACATAAATCAGGCCGTTAGTTTTCTCGTTTGAATTGTTTTACATTTGTCATTTCAGGGCCTTTTATAGCTGACTATGCGGTATGGGTCTTGCTCATTGTTGAAGACTGTACGGTGACCTATAGCTGTTAACTTCTATGTCATTTGGTCCCTTGTGGATAGTGGTCTCGTTGGCAATTATACCACATCTTCGTATTTTATATTAGACTAGAAGTAAACACTGGCGATATTCAATTTAGCATCAGCTATACTAGAATTAGACATACGCATTATGTGATTTAGCCCATGCATAATTTAATCAAGCTTATGCTAAAGTAAATTTAGCTTATACTAAACTAGAATTTAGCATATACTTCATTAAAATAATCAGCATACAGGTAAGTTAATTGTATGATTCTAGTTTTGCATTCCCTGATTTAATCTAGCATTTGCTATATTAATTTGAGCATTTAAATATATTAAGATTAAGATTACTACAATGTAGCATAATCTAAATGAAATCAAGGATATGTATAATTGCAGTTAAGTTTAAACTAAATTGAAGATAGCATATAATTGATTCTAGTTTAGTTTAAGCTGAATCGAAATTAGGATATGAATAATTCAAGTCTCTCTTAGGCTAAACTTTATTTAGCATTATGCTACATTCAACATTTATGACCACGATTTAGCGCCATACAAGATGTTACCTGTTAGGGAATCTTGCAGTATCCTTTAGAAATTTGGCCAACCTGGCCTATATATAAGTTTTACATCAGTTTTCAGATATCGAACACTAAATGACCTCAATATAACTTGGTATATGGATGCATTCGGAGAGTGCAACCGAGAATTCTTTCCTTGCGAAGAAGTCCATGTTATTAAAGGGATCTAAACATCGTTCAAGACCGAGAGGTTATAAACTTTCTCAAATAATGACTAAGATATCGTCATCCATCAAATATAAATTTGAAAGCGTGTTATCCGGTTATTAAAGATGCTCTTTCATCATATTGTAAAACTTGGTGCAAACGGAAAGTAGATTGATTCCCTATAATGGCATAGCCTTCATCAGGAAATATTAATGCTGTTTGTAAGGATAAATTCGATTGCCGTATAAGGGTTTAGTTTTGTAACTCAAATCTTTTCAGCATTTAAGTTAAAAAGAAGAAAATAGGAAAAGAAGACATATTCAACGAAAATCTATTGTAAAGATCGAGCAGTTTCAGGAGGATAAACATGTGATTTCTCATTGGATTCAAGAGTAACCCTATGTTGAAGAATCAGAGGTGCGGTACAAGAGAAATCTTTTATATTGTCTTACTCTCAGCACTGCGATATAAAAGTCATCATGCCGAAATGTAAAACGACGAAACGAACACTAGTAACTCGAATTTAGCTTGAACGGACAAAAACGCATTAACGGCATTTAAAAAGATTAATGAAAATTGAATAAAGATTGACAAAATTAAAATTATTTTAATGCATTTCAATCCATATCAAATCATTTTAATACCAGTCAAATACATTCCCTTGCGGTCATTCAAGTTAATTTGAGATGTGGTTAAACTGCGTCAAACTAATTAGCCACGCCCCCGTTAAACGGAATCAAACTGATGTTAAGTCCTTTTAAACTTTCAAGTGTCCGCCTTTTTGTAAGGTAAATCACTCAAGCGGTACAGCATCCGCGTGTATCTATCGTTTTACCGTTCCGAGCGTTATCGATTTTAGTCAGACAAGTAAAAATGTACCTCTTACAAGTATTCACAATTAAAAGGAAATAATGACAAATACATGTGTAAACTAAGTTTTTTATAGTTAATGATGCCAGATCTTTAAAATACAGCGAAAAGTATAATTAGTTCTTTTTTTTATTTGTAAACACGCAGCAGCTCTTGAGATAAAAAAAAAAGTGACTGTGATAAAAAAAAAAATTATTTTGCTTGAAATAAAACGAGAAAGCTGGTAGTCATTTAATAGCCAATAAAGGTACCAAACTGAGCATGCATGATGAATGCCAATGGATATTGTACGCAAACATTAATCTATATGAAGGTATCGTCTGATCAAAAATGTAATTTTGTCGAGAATATGCAATAATATTTACCACGGTACGTTAAGCAAATTTAATTGAACCAATTCCGTCCCGAACTTTTAAAAATTCACATTAAAACATATCTTTTTTTTTTGGTCTAATTCACCTGGAAAATTAAAATTTCGTTTAGCTTAAACAGTTTTAAATGCACCCGTACTCGTATTCCGGATACCAAATATACAGCAACACTGTTTGTCTTAAGTCTGATAGTGCTCTGCTAGTCATTACTAAATTCATACGTGTAAAACTATACAATTTTACTCATCTGCCTTCAACACGAAGTCTTGGCTAACACCGAACAGCAAGCTATAAGGTGCCTAGTGACTAGTGTAGAACCATTCAAACGGAAAAACTAACGGTCTATATATTCGACTTTTGAAATACATAATCAAACAACAACCACTAAACAGCAGGTTAGGGCAGGTGCAAACAAATGCAGCGGAGTTCAAAAGCCCAAATATACGAATAATTCTCGAGACTTAAGTGACATTGTTTTAATAAGACCAGAACCATGTATGTGTAAATTTTAAAGCAAAAGATATAAGTTTGTAAGAAAATATTGACGCACCAATTCTAATAGCTAAGAAAATTTCCTTTTGCTAAACGATGATAACATTTTAACATTTTGGTATACCTTATACTTCATAATCTATTTCTGAAACGACTTCTCGCATTGAACATGTATGAAATGTTTGCCACTGGACGTTAAACAACCATTAATCAATCATTCAAATTGTGCTTTAAAATGAATTAAGCCGCAAGTGTATCCATCAATGAGTGCTGTTGTTTGTTTGTCCATTTAACATATACTGAATTTGTTTTGTCCAGAATTATATTCCTTAGAAGAGTTCAAGTATGTTAATAAATTCATAGGGTATCATGTGCTAGTTGAAATTTTTCAGTGAAATCATTATTGTGTGTCCAACGTTCTTTCATGCATATCAAATATTGTATCCACTTTTGCTGTTCGTAGTCTGTTAGTCCTCGGTCTCCAAAATTTAGCACACACTTATGTAATGACCAATCTCGAAAGGGGGACATTTTTTTTTATTCAAGAAAAAAATAAAACAATTTCTATATTCTATCATTCAATTAACCGATGTACACCTAAGATTTTCAACTATAGATGTTGAATTAAAAAAAAAAACAATAATAAGTCCCAATTTATTATTATGGCAAACATATCTAATGGGTTATTTTCTCATGCAAAATAATTATTTTTCATTATTTCAAGTTAATAGTGTAATCAGATATGTTCTTTGACACGTGCCTTACGGTTCACCGATTTTCGGCAATATCAAAGAAAATCAGCAAGTGCCTAAACATTAGTTTTGAGAATGTTGATGCTGTATTAATATATGGAACATGTCTTCATACAAAAATAGATTACTCACATTTAATGTTCTTGTACATGAAATTGGGAATGAAAATGGGGATAATGGACGTCATACTCAACTCCGAAATATATAAAAGAAACTAAAATTAAAATTATACAAGACTGACAAAGGCCAGCGGCTCCTGACTTGTGACAGGCGCAAAATGCGGCGAGGTTAAACATGTTCATATTTTTTTTCGAATTGTCTTTTTTTGTGAAATTATTCAGCAACAAATTAATCTATTTATTTTTAATACAATGAAACAAGATTTTTTTAACGAAAAGAAGTATTTTTTCGTCCCTTATATTTAAAGGAAATAAGCAATTTGTCAAAAAAAAATAAAACTCCGCCCATCATTCTCTCTCCCTCCCTTAAATCCAGAAAAGAATGAATTGACATTTTATTAAGAATAAAGGTGAAATCATAGATAAACTGCTATTGTTTTCTTATTAAGATCTACATTTTAACAGAATCGGGGACTAATATTTCTCTAAAAGCCCATGCATACACTAATATTTGTGTGTTGTTTGTTTCAAGTTGTTTCAATTATCATTTACATGTATGAGGCTATAAATGGGACCACCATTTATAAATATATGAATTGGGTTTACAGATTTGAGAATTATGAGGAAACTAAGTTAATAAGAAGCGAGGCAAAAAAAAACTAGATAACAGAATATAGAGGTGGTGTAACCCGAATAATTCAGTCGTTATATTTCGCTGATCTACGATTACTGTCTACATAAATTCACAATTTTATGAATGTTGACATTAATAGAAATAGTTTTTTGAAAATATTTTATCGAACTTTAATATCGTAATCTGTAAAATTCAACGAGACTTTTTGTACCTTTTCGCATGGACTGTCTCGGATATAACGATAACGCAAATCACGTGTATTAAACATGGTCTAGGCCTGAGGATATCATTTCATTATCACTTCCTAATATCCAATCCACAGACACGAGTCACACGACATCCCCGTATCTTCTAATTTTACTAGTATATACGAATTACCAACACATTTGGCATTTACCAGTTGTTGACGCTAGTAAGAAAATGAATAGTTAAGTTCGAATTATTATTATTTCAAATGTCAAAAACACTTTGAGTATTATAACAGAACATCTAAAAATCAAACTAAATAATTAAAAGTATCACAGCTCAGATCGGCCAATGTCACTCGTTAGAACTTATAACTAATTGAAATACTGACACATTGCTTATAGTTTGCCTAACGCTAATTTGAATCATAAGATATTACTGATTTAAAAACTTGCAGTATCAAAATTGAATGGCATAAATTAAAAAGAAATACATTGTGTATCTAAAGTATTTTCATCATCCCGGATGACCCTAATAATGTTTACCTTTCAAATGATTTTTCTACATAAGGTTATATCTCTTCTCTCTGTATAGCAGAAGGCAAAAAACGCTTAGTTGTTAATTTCTGTGTTATTTGGTCTCTTGACGAGAGATTATACCACATCTCCTTATTTTTTTAGATTTGTTTGTGTTCAATGTGCAAACAATTCAAAAACATATAGTATCTTTAAAATGAAACGGTGTGTAGATATACGGCAAAGGACTTCTTAGTGCACTAAGGACACTAAAACGATATTTTAAGACCACAAAGAACATGGATATAAGAGGATATGAGTATATAACTCATGAATATAAAGTTTGGTATCAATAGATATTGTAATTTTGAAGTAAAATGACCTTTTAATCAGCGCGTGCCACTCGGCACGTGACTAACGGCTTATTGCAAATTCCCAATCATTAAGTTCAATCAACCATATCCAAATAACAATCTTCTTTTGATCGTTACTAATGATAGTTGTTGAATAAACCTAACGGTTTAGGGTGTTATAATTTCAAGCTGATGAAAGAAAATTAAAAATTGAATTTTATGTTTACTTTGCCTTTGTTTTATTTTGTTTTGAAGGAAATTGCTTTAATAATTATAAAAAAGAAGATGTGGTATGATTGCCAATGAGACAACTGTCCACAAGAGACCAAAATGACACAGAAATTAACAACTATAGGTCACCGTATACGGCCTTCAACAATGAGCAAAGCCCATACCGCATAGTCAGCTATAAAAGGCCCCGAAATGACAATGTAAAACAATTCAAACGAGAAAACTAACGGCCTTATTTATGTACAAAATGAACGAAAACAAATATGTAACACATAAACAAACGACAACCACTGAATTACAGGCTCCTGACTTGGGACAGGCACATACATACATAATGTGGCGGGGTTAAACATGTTAGCGGGATCCCAACCTCCCTAACCTGGGATAGTGATATAACAGTACAACATAAGAACGAACTATAAAAATCAGTTGAAAAGGCTTAACTCATCAGATGGACAAAAATACAAGTGGACGTGGCAGGGTACTTGTACATCCCAACAACAAAAGACACTAGGAACAGATCTGAGAGTACTCGCAGTTATCTGACAGCTAGTTCAAAGCCACTAACAACTAATAAAAAATCATGCATCTAAGACTAAATTATCAATCCGTACACATCCAACATCCAATGGATTTAGTGTAAAGACGTCATAAACAGTCAGAGAAAACATGACCTTGTGCAATGCCAAGATACAGGTATCGACAGATTGTAGATCCATGAATGTGTATATGTATATAACATACTAGTAATATTTAGTTTGCTTTTAATTTACTGATAACAAAATCAATATTTATACCAATAAAACAATATTCAATGATCTTATTACAGTGTTGAATTGGTAACCTTTAGAATAAGTTTATTTAAAGGAGCGATAAGTTTACAAGGATCATTTCTAAATTTCCGGGCACGGTTAACAACATTTCCGTAAAATGAGGATGTGCTATCCCGTTTGAAATAAGTTTTCTACAGGTACAACCAAACTTCAAAACCAAATCTTTATATCTATGGAAAAACTTAGTAAAGGTTTTAAGTAATTTATGGTAACGATATCCCTGGTTTAATAATTTACCAGTAATACATAAATTACGTTCGTTAAAATCAAAACGTCACAACAGACACGGGCATAGCGATCGAGCTGTGAAATATAAACACCGTAAGATGGTGCCAAAGGAACATCACCATCTAAAATGGAAAATTAACAATAGGAACGAAAAATCGTCCCTTTTGTCGTAAATTTTAGTGTGCAGTTTCCGTTTAAAACCGAAATATCTAAATCTAGGAAAGGACAGTTATTACCGTTTAAATTTGATTTATTTAAAGTAAGTTCCTTGGGGTAAATTTCAGCAGTATATTGAGAAAATTCTTGATTATTTAACGAAAAAATATATGTTTTTTTTTTAAAGAAGCCAGTTTTGAGATAGAAATTGAGAAAAAAAATGCTTCTGAGATTTCATTTCCACATTTACAACTCTATAGTTTACATACTTTCATTATACCTTGAAAGACATTTGAGAGTAAAACATATTCTTCAAAACCCGATTATAGAAGTGATATAGAAAGACTTCAAGAGGAAATATTATTTTCAAAAAGAGAATTAATAATCATATTAAATTGTCTTCTATGAAAGAAACCTTTATTACGGATGTCATTGTTTTTTATTGTCATTCTCCGCCATATGTGTATTTTATATAATTATAAAATTCAATTATGTTATTAATATAACGCTGATGCATTTAAAAAATAATATAAACCATAGATTCTTGCTTCTAAATAAAACTCTTATAATCTTATCCTTAGTAAATCTAGTATGTGTACCCATTAAAAGTTCTATAACTAAAATTTGGCCCAGTGATTTCAGAGGAGAAGATTTTTGTAAAAGCTAACGACGACGGACGCAAGGTGAGCTAAAAATAAGAGTATGAAGTACGCTATTACATAGAAGTAAAAAATATAGCAGACAGAAATACAAAAAACACATATATAACTGCATTTATCATGTCTATAAAATATTTCAGGTCTGTAAAACATCACTATCAATCAAGCATATAAAAACAATTTCTTCTACTTAGAATATTACAGCAGGTCTTGTCAACCACACCAAAAACAGTACTTTTAAAAAGATGTATAAACTTATCATCATCAGATAAAATACTAAAATCACCATTACTTCTTTTAACTTCATAAAATAAACGTTCACGTAAATCTGCATATAAAGGACAGTCTAATATAATATGTTTCTCATCTTCAATTTTACATGTTTAATCAGTATACAAAGTGGATTCTAAACGGTCAAGGTTGAGCGAACATGAATTTCTATCGATTACACAGGTGACACTCATCTGATAAAGGCGCGTGTCGATAAAACATAAAATAACTTTCTAATTACAAAAGACCCCTCACAAAGATATGATCATACAATTTGAAATAATGTATTTTTACAAAGTCTATTTCTATATGCCATGTCCTTTGTGACAGCTGTATCATTCCACCAGGTCCTTAGTGCACATTTTTCTTATTCTTAGTGCACTAAGGAGGTCCTTTACGGTATTTCTACAAATGGGCTGCCTTGGAGCCTTTATATCAGGAGACTGAATTAACGAGAGCTTCTAAACACCACCTAGGCCGCCTTTGTGCAATAAGCTCCTTTAACTGGGCCAAGCCCATGATGGGATAGTGTTATGAATAAAAAATAAACGTACCTTCAAATGTAGTTTTTCCACAAGATATTATATTATCTGATGTTTTTTGTCAAACAAATCAAGCAACAAAGAAGCATGGATATTGAGCACTTGTATAACACTTGTACATAAGTTTAATAATGACAACTATCCATTTTGTTATAAAAACATATTTTTTTAATTTTAGGTTTCATATGACTTTAATACCGGCGTCACACATCAGCGTTTAGCTCCGACGTATGCCGGGCGTGTTAAAAATCATGTACGCTGCCAACACGCTAGTAATTTTGGATGCATTCAACTTGTCAATCATATCTGTATTGTGAGTACAACGAGCTTTAAGCGTGCATTGGGCGTACGAGAAGCGTGCATAAGCGTGTATCGGCAGTTCAAGTAACGGATGGTGGCGTATGTATGGCGTTTGTCTAACGTAGATGGAATGCACGCTGGCATAAGATCAATACCTCTTTATCTCTTCTAATTACGAAAACACAAGAATTATTATTTTTAGGTTGAATTTATTTCTTAAAGATTTATTGATCAATTAACAAGATGATTAGACATTACACAAGAAGAGCGCGTGCCACATTAAAATAATAACATATTTTTTTAATTTTAAATAAGGAATCGTTTTGAAACTAATTTTTTATTAAGTTTTTGAAAAAAGTCATATTAATGGAAATTAGTTAAAAAGTCAAAGTTCAAAGTCATAAATAAGTGTTCCGTGTAGAAATGTTTTTTGAAAGTCTAGTTTGTTCATAATTTCACTATGTAAAACGGTTTTGTAAACTTCTTTAAATAAATTCGGACCTTCCCTTATCTGTTCACCAGCATGGCTGAAGAAATTGTTCCAAGATGTATTGTGAGGTGACACGTCCAGGTATTCAAGCGATTTCCTGTCGGACTTTAAACTCTTATTACACAATTACAAGTTGGTGCATCACTTGACCTCTGAGGGTATTGATCAGTGTACACGGCCGATAACTTTCCATTTTGAAAATATCAGGTGTAATATACATCTTTGTCTTGCGTGTCCGATAGTGATATACTATAGTCATTACTTATACGCTTGTTTATAAATAACGTTTCTGGTGTTAAGAATGATATTTATGAAAATCTTAATAATTCCCAAAAAAAGATTTGATAAAATAAAAATCTATTTGCATATTTTCCAAGGGTATATACTCGTTGTCAATAGATATGGACATTTGAAACATACACATTATAATTGATTTCACAAAATGTACGCACTTGTCGATCATTGATTTATACGTCTTGAAAGAATGTTATGGAACTATAATAATAATAGATAGTCACAATTTAGAATATATACATGTATATACATGTTGAATATACGAGAGAAACATTTAGAACCAATCTGATTTAAAAACAGGTCAAAGTATTACTCGCTTTAATTTGGTTCGTCAAAGTTATGGACACAGTAAAATTACAGATTTATCTTTCGGTTAGATTATTTCGAACAGTTTAAGAAATTCGTCATCATCACAATTGTTGAGTATAATCAGAGACATATGTCTAATGTATAATAATGTGAACATGGTTCTAATAGTACCTTATGTCAATTTTCCTGTTCCGACATGCATAATATATATGCCACTGGACGTACATTAACGATCCCCCAAAAGAATTTCTGAATAATAGGATTTATGATAGTTTGTATGAGTGTAACCATTGTAACCAATGTAACTATTATGTCAATGGGGGTTACAAAACAAGGTAACTCAATTGTGGTGCACATTTTGTGCCTTATATGCCTTTTCTGCTCTTTGGTCGGATTGTTGTCGGACACATTTTCTATTTCCATTCTCCATTTTATTCAATTGGTTGCATGCATTTTTGTTTTATCTCTCTCTGATGTTTTCGCAGAATTAATCTAAATATTTTAAGGAAGACATTTAACTCTTTCTTCTAAAACTTTTAGCATTAAAACCTAATTGCATGAAATTGAATTAGTATGTTATTATCAGTCTTATCACTTTTCGGATGAACTTTATAATATTGACCCAGGAAATGATTTTTGACAGAATTTTATATATTGTAGAATTCGTTCTTTTATCGACACATTAATTGATTAAATGCTGTGCCATAAAATGTTATTTTCGCGACATCAAACTGTGAAATATCGGAAAAAAGATGCAGCTTTTCGAGATTTAACCATTAGCTTAAAAACGAGAACATGGACCCCCTCTTTTAAAAATGGCGTTTGGCATGATACTGTATGATGACAGAGACATATAATACAATTCGGCGTTTTACGTTTCCGCATAAAAATTCTTACGTTTCCGCATTTTTATAGTACTCTTTTCCGCATTGTTTTTACATTGATTTTATTAAAGGTTATTTACGTTTCCGCATTTAAATTTTTAATGTATGCCCCCCCCCCTTACTCACCAACTGGGTGGAAGTAGGACTTCGAGCAGGATAAGTCTTTATGACTAAAATGAAACTACAAATGTATCAACTTAAAATGATGAAAATCACACATGGTCATATATCAATTAAAAGTCAATGTTCAGCACTAAAAGTTTATATATATTTTAAGCGTCAGTATACTATTATACAGTACACGTAGCACAGTTTAAAGCGGTAAACTTGTAGCCAACTGACTTTATAAAGTCTAACCTCAGCATGTTCGCGATCACTTTTACGAACTGTGCTATTGCTGATAAAGACCGAATTTTGATGTAAGTTGTTGTTTGGATCTTCTGCAAAACGTCCATAAAATAAATATAATTGTGTGACATGCATAGAACTGGGAGAAACGATTCCGGCCCAGTTGTGGTTCTTTTGGTTTCTGTGTCGGGAGGAGATGACCATATTTGATAATAAAGTCTTATACTGATATATCATTATTACTATTTTTTACAGGTGAAATACAGGTAAAAATGCGGAAAAGTGGTATCTATTTATTTCGGAAAAGTAATGCACGAAAATGTGGAAACGTGAACTGGATTTTTGCTAAAAATGCGGAAACGTACATGTAATACCCCATACAAATTACAATTACTATATGTCTCTGATGAAGATTATTCGTTCCAACATTTATGAAGAAATAACCGACTGTTTTCAACTAGATAAATAAACGACAAAATGCAGTTTTTTTCTTCTAAAATCAATTTCTTTTAACAAATTGGATTTTAATAAGGATTGTTACACAAATGTAGAGCCCAATTTTGTAGCAAAGATATTCCTTATCTCTTTATCGAAATCCGCATATTTTATCTTTTGAAACAAAATTTAAGGAGACAGAAATGTGCAATCAACCGAAATTTTAGTAAATGTCGAAAACTTCAAACCCATTTATCTTTAAAATTCAACACATGAAGATATAGATATAATTTTATTACATATTCAAGTTGATTTTGTAAAATTAGCTTGTATGTAAACTTTCGTAAAAAAACACCGTGTTGTTGGTCGTTTGCCCATAATTGCCCTAAAGCTAAATGTCATTGTCAGATTATGAGGGTCTGAATGGGGATTAATTATTTCTGTATTCTATCATTTTAGGCAATTTTTTCTATCCGTTATACCTTTTGCTGATCATTCTTTATTCCATATATTCTAGTACCTCATCATTTTCTTTTCTATATATTTGTCTGGTAATTTTCTGTTTTCTTTATTCTTTTGTCAATAATTTTCATCCACAACGTCATGTATAATGGAAGACGATAATTATTTTAGTATGCACACCACCGTTGTCAATTCTCCCTGATATACAAACCACATGTAGTTATTTCTCACTTGGACACAGGACTTATATATAATATATACAACTCGTCTAAACATCAACCCAACAATGTTAGATCTGTAAATTTGCTTTCGCAAATTTTTTGTTCTTCCCTCGCCGGGATTCGAACCCATGCTACTGAGATATCGTGATATATATATTACATAGTAGCGAATGGAATTTTATCGCACTGGCTTGTTAAGTGTATTTTGATCTCACAACAAGAATACATTTGTTTATCATAATTTTTTACTTTATCTAAAATTAAGAATGGAAATGGGGAATATGTAAAAGAGACAACAACATGAAAATAGAAGGCCACCAATTATATTTGATCATGTTTTAGTTTCGAAAAGGCAAAACCATCGTATTTTCAAAAATCTCTACAAGGATGATAAAAGTTTTAACGACCTTGGCTGGCTATACAGACTGAGCCCTCGCACGGTTGGTATCTAAAAGTTGTCGAATTTAAGAAACTTTATCAAGAGATAGGCTTTACCTAGCTTTAGGCCCCGGGTTTTAAAAAATATCTATTTAGGAACCAAATTGTGGCTTCTTTATATTTAATTTTGTCGAAGAGAACAATTACACAAAGAGCAACATGCGAGAAGAGGTTTCATTTTCGCTTACATTTTTTATTGAAGTAACTAATCTTTTGAGGTTACGCCACGGAAATATATTTCAAATGAAAAGGTGCGATTGGATGCATCCTAAAAAAAAAAAAAAAAAATATAGGGATAAAATTACGGCTATTCGTCAATCAGACAGCAATCCAACATAAACACAAGTAGGTTATCTGACATATAGAATAAAGGTTAACTTTAAGCATAACCCGCGCTGATATCAACTTTCTATTTTCTGAGTAAAATTCAACATGCATATTGGACTCTGAAACGTAAAATATACGAAAGTTTTTTTTTTAAGGTACGATACATGGAGAGTGCCATTCCCTAACTACATACGAGTCCACAAACTTTTATAATGTAAGGGTAAATGAGGATCTCTTTAGAGGAACAAAGTAAAGATGCATGCTGAAGCAAGAATAATTTCCACACGAAGAACATCAAACAGGACGATCTCTCAATTAGTATGCAACTGTAACTAATACATCCATAGACATTAACACTAGTTAATGCTTTATATACTGACATCAAAACAAATACACTGCTCATATAAAATTTGGCATTACTTTCCCGGGAAAAAGAATACGCTTCCGCTATAAGTCTACGTTTCCGGAAATAAATACCTTACTTTTCCGAGAAAATAGTAACGATTCCGGTATGTTCAGGCAAAAGTAGTAATATCTTTTAAAGTCAAATCCCAAGGAAATGATGCACACAAGAGCTAACTGTTCACATTCTGGTATGTTGTCTGGTTGAGTTGCTGTCTCTTTTACGTCTTTATCACATCTTCTCTTCGTATATGTACGCGACTTTGATATCGTCATGCATGGACACAATACTTCACTATTCGTTTCATTTTCGTATTTTGACATGATTAATATACAAATAAGAAGATGTGGTATAATTGACAAATTCGAGTATTTATAATACATAACATAGGTGGTGTCATGATCACAAAACTTTCCAATAATTTTGACATTGATCATCAGTTATATTTTACTATTTTGTAAATTTGAGTTATTGACAAACAATCGCAGGTCTTTATTTGTAGCACGTTCCTTCGTTCACGTTTCCGCAAAAAGAAAAAGTGTTTCCTTCTCGCACTTTAACAGCCCTTTCCCGCAATTATTTTCAAGATAATTTCATATAACACGTTATGAAATCCCGACCAATGAAATTTATTTGAATATTAAACGTGGCCTACGAGAGCACCTAGATTAAACTTGGGAAGTTAGAATAGCCAATTATTTTTTTTATCTAGTAATTATCGCTAAAATATGCCTTACACAATTATATGACAGAAACATTTAATCCGACCTGCTTTACAATGTTTAAGTTACCTTTTGGTCTTATAAACGTTTTTGAATGCCGCAAATATACAAATAAGGTTTTTTTTTTAAATATTTCTTTTGGGCCAGGGCCGACTGTGCAAGGGCTTAATAGCCAGTCCAGTTCGTCAAATGTTCATTTATTGCAAGAATTATTTTACATGCGGACATAACGAGAATCCTTTCGTAACCCCACTACAATTTTCATTTGTCGTTTGCTGCTTTTACACAAATAACACACATTTTAACCAGTGACCGGTATTACAATTTTACACAGGTTTAAAAGTTCATTGAGCTGTTACTTTAATTACAAGTTTTAGCAAGACGAAACTGTTTACTAAATGAATTCAACAAATGTCAAGCTCATCTATATCAATTTTATTATTTAACAAAAAATGTTTTTAATTACAAGCTATTTTAAATGTCGGTATAAATGTTAATGTTTTTTTTTTTTTACCAAAAATATAATATGCATCTATTAAAACTATGTACACAATGACTAATTTCTTTTCCTTTTACGTGCGTGTCGACATCAAAATAATAAGTACGTCAATATAGGAATACAGAAAAAAGAGGAATGATAAATATTCAGGAATACATTAATTCTACGATTACAACAAGGACACACTTATACAGAAATATAAGTGATCATTTCACCTCTCAAATGTAATTCAATAGATATAAGAAGATGTGGTATGAGTGCCAATGAGACAACTCTCCATCAAGTCAAAATTTATAAATGTAAACCATTATAGGTCAAAGTACGGTCTTCAACACGGAGCCTAGGCTCACACCGAACAGTAAGCTATAAAGGGCCCCAAAAATACTAGTGTAAAACCATTCAAACGGGAAAACCAACGGTCCAATCTATATAAAACGAGAAACGAGAAACACTTATGAACCACATCAATAAATGACAACTACTGAACATCAGATTCCTGACTTAGGACAGGTGCAAACAGGTGCAAATCTATTTATTGTCTATTGATTAAAAACATCTTTCACTTCTAGGTTTGTAATGAGCACAATTACGACCTTCTTATTATCTTTCCGGTTTTATTTTTCGCAAGTATATTTAAAAGACCATACCTTACTTACATGCCACGAGTTTTCATATTAGTAGGCAATATTGAAAACGAATAATTTGTTATAAAGAGCTATTTTATTTTAACAGATTAACACTTTGTGCTTTTTAAATCGTGCCTCAATATTTATAAATTTAGTTCTATATCTATTGTTCATTCGTTTATCTTAATTGTGAAGCATGTTTATATATTCAGATTAAAATTTTTTATTAAAGTCTCACCACTTGTATAACATTATACATTCCAATTATGAATATACATATAAAACATTACGTATAACATTAAATATTGGAAAACATATATAAAACTAACTACCAGTAAAATATCTTAAATCGATAACGCTCGGAGCGGATTAATGATAGATACATGAGGATGCTGTTCTGCTTGAGTGATTTACCTTACAAAAAGGCGGACACTTTAAAGTTTAAAAGGACTTAACATCAGTTTGATTCCGTTTAACGAGGGCGTGGCTAATTAGTTTGACGCAGTTTAACCACATCTTAAATTAACTTGAATGACCGCAAGGGAATCTATTTGACTGGTATTAAAATGATTTGATATAGATTGAAATGCATTAAAAATAATTTTTAATTTTTGTCAATCTTTATTCAATTTTCATTAATCTTTTTTAAATGCCGTTAATGCGTTTTTGTCCGTTCAAGCTAAATTCGAGTTACTAGTGGAAAAGACACAGGCAATAATATGCCGAAATGCACAATGACGAAGAGACACAGACAACACCATGTCGAAATGTCAAAAGACGGAGAGACACAGGCATGACATGCAAAATGTAAAACGACGAAGTGACACAGACAACACCATAACGATTGTAAAACGACAAAGAGACAGACAACACCATGTCGAAATGTTAAACAACGAAAAGACACAGAGAGCACCATGCCGAAATGAAAACGACAAAGAAACACAGACAACACCATGCTGAAATGTTAAACGACGATGATCGAGACAGAGAACACCATGCCGAAATTTAAAATGACGAAGAGATACAGGCAACACTATTCCGAAATGTACAATGACGAAGAGACACAGACAACACCATGCCGAAATTTAAAATGACGAAGAGACACAGGCAACACTATTTCGAAATATTAAACGACGAAGAGATACAGAATTCACCATGATGAAATGTAAAACAACGATAAAACACAGACAACACCACGCCGAAATTTAAAACAACGAAGAGACACAGAAAACACCACGTCGAAATGAAAATCGACGAAGAGGAAGAGAGAACACCATGCCGAAATGTAAATCAACGAAGAGACACTGACTACACCATGCCGAAATGTAAAACGACGAAGAGATACAGACAACACCATGCCGAAATGTAAAATGACAAAGAGACACAGAAGACACCTTGCCGAAATGTAAAACGACGAAGTAACAAAGACAACACCATGCATAATGTAAATGACAAAAGACAAACAACAGTTCACAAAAATACACAGGAAAAAGATTGAGAATCATTTAACCCATCAAAACTGAAGGCGACTCTGGTGCTTTGGGAACTCAAACGGTTCCTGTTCTACTATTAGCATCCGTCGTGTAATGAGATAATTAAAAATCCGGCAATAAACTGCATTCGGTGAGCTTAAACGACAGAGTTGCTTCAAAAATATTTTTGTTTTAATAAGAAAATAAAAATTTTAACAGTTGTAGAATAAGCAGTCCCAGTTTCGACCGATATAAAACAGGAACGTATTGTAAAATATCATCTTCAAATTTTCATTTCTTGTTTGGTTCGGTTTAAATATATTTATATATTTATATATTTAAAAGGGATTTCCTTCGAGGGCTTAACGAAAACTGTATCATGTAAGCTGTAAATATGGACACTAAAATTAGCTTTGTTTTAATAAAAGAGGCGGAAGATACAAAAGAGATATTCAAGCTCGTAGGTTGAAGACAAACTGACACCATGGCAAAATAAAAAAAGAAACTCGACCAAAAGACATACAACAGTTTTCAGAATACAAAATAGAAAACTAAAGACTTAGCAACACGGACCCCACTAGTACCGGGGCGTTAACATTGATCAATAAAATTAAAAGTTCCTTAATCAGCCATGTATGAACGGGATAAAATGAAAACATTTATCTTAGGACCTGCACTGCTAGTGATTTAAGTTGTAGTGGAAAAAGTAATAGTTAACAAACGGACGACAGAGTGAATGTAAGGGATGGGCATTAATGTCAGATAAGTTGATAAAATTTGGAAAATCAAACAAGATTTACTGCAACTCTTTGACAAAAATGTTTACTAGTTACCAAGAATATCAGATGTTTTACGTCGTATATGGTTTAGTATTGGGGTTAGAAGTATTTAGATGATGCAGTTGCATCCTGAATAAAGAAAATACATATTTAAAGTAGCAAATGCAATGATTATTACTACAAAATAAATGCTAATATTAATGGTTCAATGTTGGAATTTAGTCCAGTTATAGCAATAACAATCAAAATTTTAACATAACAAAAATTATTCTATACACTAAAAGGAAGCGAATGACATCAAAGGACATTCAAAATTCACAAGTCGAAGAAAATGAAAACGCAATGGCAAAATGGCCATAACGTGTAAAATGGTGAAACAAATCTTGTAAATGCAACACTTTATAGCAATGGTTCTCTCATTAAAGCAAATATAATTTTGAGAAAACGCCAGAATTATAAGGGTTATAGGGATGATGAGAGCATTTGCATTAGGAGTAGCTGAACAATAAATGCATAGTAATTATTGTGATAAATGCTGTGTCATAATCTCACGTCAATCATATTCGAAGGCAGGTAGACAATTTGGTCGTCCACATGTTGTTACTTCAGGAAAAGTGTTGGAAATGCTAGACTACTCTATATTATCACTGTGTATCATCGCCACCGGAAATTGAGTACCAACGAAGCGGAGAGAAAGGTGGAATAAATAAACAAGATAAGAATTCCTTTAATTTTGTTGTATCTTTAAACTTAGCCCGGGATTCTCCAAGCTAGGAGCAGCCAACCGACACTAGTGGGCCTCTTGATGGATGAAGTTGAGGACGGAGTCTGCGCACGCCTGCAGCGCCCTCTTGTGATTGATCCTCTGATAGGAAGACGTTATCACGAAGACACAGTAAAATACGCCCGAATATAGAGGTAATTATAGTTAGTGTAAAGCCTTACACCTGTATACATCATCAGTCAAGGTCGGGTCCTTTCAGGGGAAAATAGTCTTTCCAGAGACGAACACCACATTACTGGTAGTGCGGGTGGTTCGAACGCACATCGTGTGACCTGGTTAGCCATTTTGGTCAGGGAATTTTGACCAGGTGCAATCAAGTGTGACTTGCAAAATTTATTTGGCTGTGATGTGACTTCGGAAGTCGGTTTAGGCTCAAAACTAAAGCTTTAGAAGCAGTACCTCATTGAATTATGCGTTTTATGATAGGTTTTTCACTGCCTGTGAAAGTTTTAAACTGTTCAAAGTATTGATTTTTCAGATTGAGTCTCGCGTGAGTTCGTGTTACCAGGTAACGACGATACTTGAGATCAATTCCGGAAGTGATTTCCGTGATTTTTTTACATGGGCAATACCCATCTGGGCTATTTGTAAACGGGATTTAGAATCAATAAAGACTTGTTTTTTCTTTCGTTATTGTCTTGTCATTTATTTATATTTAGAGTATCATTGCATATAGGTCATTATTAAACACAATGAGTGGGTATAAAATTAAAATTAACTCTAGTCCGGAGTCTGTTTTTTTACATGTACCTGGCATTGGTACGGCTACCGCCCTTAGAATCGTGGTTATGAGAAATAATGGCATAACAATTACACCAGAAATATTGTCCCAAATACCATACATGAGAAATAAAATGTCCCAGGGGTGGTTGGATATGATTGATTTTTCTCCGTGTGAATTGCATGACATGGACAACGTTGATGCAAGGTATCAGGGTCAACCATATTTATCACAGGAGGAAGGGATGCAACTGCCAGGGTCATACATCCAAATACAGGAATGTGAGACGGATACGCATGTAAAATTGGACCACGAGGAAGGGGCAGCTAACTTCGAATCAACACCTTGTACTCCTCGAACTATCAGGTAGGAAATTGCTCATTTCCAACAATTTAATACTTACACACAGAGGTGGATAGACAAACATGGTTCCACGTATGCACCTGTCCAGGGGGGAGACATGCATAACAAACCTACTTTGGATCAACCGGTTTTTTCTGACTCCGAGATTGTTATGGATTCAACACTTGCTGTGCAACGAGCAATGTGGAACTCGCAGGTAGATCACAAGTCAACAAAATCCATGCCATAATGCATCCAGAGTGCTTGCGATGAAAATGAATATCCTTCCCAGGAGATGAAAGAATGCAGAATATCAGACGAGCATAGGTCCTATTGTGAGGACTCACTACACAGTCAACCATTTCAACCAGAAGTGGTTGGCTCTGGGCAAAGGTCACCAAATGGTAGACAGGCATACGTTGAATATGAACCATCTGATAAACCAGACCGTACGGGTTAAGATCATGCCTTTATGTGTCAAGAGAACAACCAGTCTGTTGGTATTCAGCACGACAATAGTGAATGTATGATAGAGGTTCAGCTGAACCAGCAACCCAGGTTTGGGGGTGAAAATTTTAAACCATACGAGTCATCAACAGTTATGACGGAGCAACATTTCAAGGACTCACCACTCACCGATAGGTTTCAACAAAGTCAACCGCCAACTGAAATTGACTTCTACAGCCAGAATAGGCACACCAACAATCAACCAAGTCTGTCATTAGAAAATAAATTCAATAACATTCAACCATCTCAACAAGCCGTTCAACTACCTGTTGAACATACCGTCAAACCACATCAACAAGCTGTTTAACTCCCTGTTGAACAGACCATCAACTACAATTAACCTACACAACAAAACGTTCAACTACCTGTTGAACATACCGTCAGCTACTCTCAATCACATCATCAAACCATTCAACTACCTATTGAACATACCGTCAACAACACACAGCCAACTCAACAAACCATTCAACAACCAACCCGGCATACCATAAGCAACACACCAAATCAACCACAATGCACACAACAGCTTACTCAACCCACTGTCAACAGGTCAACTCATACAACTGCACATAGGTCAACTAAACCTGTCAACCATGGGGCTATAGGTTAACAACCACCTCAACATACCATCAACAGATCAACTCCTACAACTGTCATTAGGTCAACTAAACCAGTCAACCATAGGGCTACAGGTCAACAACCACCTCAACCCACCATCAACAGGTCAACCCCTTTGATTGTACATAAGTCAACTCAACCAGTCAGCAAAAGGGCTACTTGTCAACAACAACCTCATCCGACCCCCAACAGGACAGATCAACCACCCTGCCAAAGATCAACAAGACAGCCAACAAGTCAACAGAACTATAACATTCCCAGTCATACAGCCGGACGACAAAACTGCAACAGAGTGATTGGTAATCCACAACACCCTCTGCCGATCAGCCAAACTGTACATATCCCACATATCAGTAGCCAAGTTTCTCCTACACGACCACTTTTTGACAACAAGCCAGGTCAATTACAAACTAACACCAACCAGATAGGGTTTCAACAACCCCTCAACAACACAATTGGTCAACAGAGACAGCCGCCTCAGGCAATACAGTGTAAACAGAAATTTTTGCAGACAACAGCCGGTGCAACATCTCCATAATGTTGCTGCTACTGTACATCAGCCTCAACCGCCACATGGAAATATACAATATCAACAAGGAACAGCTCAATCATGTTATTATGGTGCAGCTACACACTTGCTAGTGTACCCTCAACAAAAACAACCAGACATATTACCTAGGATGCAACGTCAAAATACAATCCCTCGCAAACAGATCAACAGGGGTACAACAACCAGCCACAGCCAGATTCAGAGGCTCAGTTTCAGGATCAAAGAAGTACAGCTAGGGTTTCGAGCTATTCAAGTGGCGATTCAGATTCGCCAAGTACTGCATCAGGGGTAGTGTACCGTCGGAGTCGTCACAAAAGTAGAAACCACAGAACACATTCTAGACATAGTGTATCAAATAGACATGTTTCTCCTGTTGAGGAGGAGGCGAGTGATCACTCATCGACACATTCCAAGAGTTCAGATAGGAAGCACTCAAAAAAGGAAGTCAGACAGACATGGTCAGTCAGACACAGATGGTCATCACATCTAGCAACCGCCATAGAGCTAAGCAAGCTCCGACGAAACAAGATAACAAAGTTTTCTTTTCAATGCCAAAGAACCTTAAGTACACAGGAAAAGGCAACTGGAAGGCGTTTTTCAACAAGTTTTCCGGGTATGCTGGGGCTACAGGTTGGACGGACAAACGAAAACGAGAACAGCTTTGTTGGTGCTTGGAGGACAAGACTAGTGATTTTTATACAGTGCTGTTGGACTCTAACAAAGAACATTGATTTTAGCGCAGTGGTGTAAAAAATGGTGAAACGCTTTGGATTTCAGGAACCCCAAGAAACTTCACAGATACAGTTCCAGACTATAACCCAAAAGAAAGAGGAATCCCTGGAGGATTGGGCGGATCGTGTGTTATCTCTGGCAACACAATCTTTTAAAGACTTTTCTGTAGAGTACATGACAAACCAGGCAGTAATGAAATTTTGTCAAGGTTGCAATGATCCAGAGGCTGGTCAACATTCATGTGGATTTAAGTCAGTATCGGTTGAGAGTGCAATTGATATAATTAAGTGGTTCCAACATTCCAGGAAAGTTGTACAAGCCCACATTGCTCAAGGAAAAACACCAGAAGTGCCACAGGTGGGAGCTCCAACACCCTCAGTGCATGGGGTAGGTTCTTCCAAATCAGCCATAGACACCCGAATGTCTCAGATGGAGCAGCAGCTTCAACAACAACGAGAAGAGCAACAACAGAGCATGCAGCAGATGCAAAGCCTAATATCCTCAATGGCAACACTCACTGCGGAGATGCGACAATCTAACAGATATAGTTGTAATTCACCCAGTCGTGACAACAGAGAAGACCAGACGTGGACAAGGCAGGAGAGGTGGTTATAATGATCGTACAGGTAACCGCAGGACACGGACTCTAAATGGGGAGTGTTATTATTGTCATAAAGAGGGACATTACAAAAGAGATTGTCCAGATTCCAGGCAGACACCCAAACAGAACAATCAAACAGCACGCAAGTCAATTACCCTGAATGTGCCAGAGGACTGCTCAACTCTTGAGAGTGAAGGGCAAGCTAGTGACTGTTTTGATTGATACAGGCTCGGAAGTTACTATTATGCAGGACAAAGTTTTTGATTCCTTACAAGAACAACCCTATGTTATTAAGGAAACACTTATGCACACTGCAGGCCGAGACATGCAGATGACCTGCAGGATAACTAATCCTATTCTTTTTAGGATAGATGACCTACTTTTCAACCATCAGCTATATATTGCTCCAATCGACTGTGAGATGCTACTTGGTCATGACTTTCTAGCTAGTAATAATGGCATACTCAACATTGGTCAAGGATACATGTCTATCAACGACAAGACGGTTAAGCTAGTCTTAGGAGGAGAGACACCATCATCTACACCCTCCGTAAACAGAATTACAATACCAACCTCAGTAGTAGTCCCACCTAATTCAGTAATGCGAATGAATTGTACATTACCAGTACAATAGAATGATTTTGTGATAGAACCAAACTCAAAGACTACACTTTTGATTCCAAGATCAGTTTGTGCTAAAGAACAAAGTCCAGTTGTTTGTTTCAAGGATGTAACGGACAACCCTGTCCGTCTCCAGAGTGGATTAGAAATAGCGGAGGCACATGCAGTGACAGTAATAGAATCTATGGATGATACTCAGGAGCCAAGTGTTGGTTCTTGCTCAACCAGTCAGCAAGGTACCAGTTCAAGTGGGACAACATTCCAACAGGATGACCTACCAGATCACCTCCACGAACTATATACTACATCCAGTCAGGATTTGACCACAGACCAGCAATCTGAGTACCTTGCTTTACAACTACAGTGATGTCTTTGCAAAGACAGAGTTTGACCTTGGTAATTTCAGCAGTTTAGAACATGAAATCGACACTGGCAATGCCCGACCTATTCAGCTTCGTATGCGGAGGACCCAAGCTTGTTTTGTTCAGGAGGAGGAGACACACATCAAGAAAATGTTAGATGCTGGAGTTAAACAACCTTCAACATCAGAATGGGCTGCAGCACCAGTCCTTATCAGGAAGAAGGATGGCGGAGTGCGCTGGTGCATAGATAGATTTTAGAAAGCTTAATTCAGTAACATCACGTGATCTTTTCCTTTGCCACTAATAGATGGAATGTCTTGATACCTTGGCTGGTAACATATGGTACTCCAAACTGGACGCTAATAGTGCGTACTGGCAAATAAAGATCAAGCCAGAGGACCGTAAGAAGAAGGCATTTGTTACCAAGTATGGGTTGTTTGAGTGTGTCAAGATGTCTTTTGGACTGTGCAATGCACCAGGAACCTATGCCAGAGTGATGAACCTTGTCCTCAGGGGATTAACGTGGAAGACTGTCTAGGCCTTCCTAGACGACATATTGGTTTTAGGACCATCTTTCAATGAACACCTCACAAACTTAGAAAATGTATTTACAAGATTTAGAGAGTACGGACTTAGATTAAAGCCTAAAAGTGTGCTTTGCTAAGAACTACTGTAGAATTTTAGGGAGGAGTGTAAGTAACCAGGGCCTCCAAATAGGTCAGCAATATTTGCAACCTGTTAGTGGTTGGGTGGTGCCTACGTGCACAAAGGAAGTTGAACAATTTCTGGGATTTGTGAACTACCACCGTTCATTTATCAAGGACTATGCCAGGATCTCTGCTCCACTATATGAAGTAACGGGAAAAATTTGTTTTCATGGAACCATGAACGTCAACTTGCATTTCAGACGTTAAAAGACAACTTGTTAACTGCACCGGTATTGACTTAACCAAACAACAAGGAGTATTTCATCCTGGATACAGATGCTTCCGAAAATGCAATAGGTGCTGAACTCATTCAGGTGCAAAATGGAGAAGAACGCACCATAGCATACGGTAGTTTTGAACTTACTGCAGAACAAAAACGTTATTGTACAACTAGGAAGGAGCTGTTGGCTGTCATTAGATTTACTAGACAGTTTAGACACTACCTTCTGGGAAGACAATTCACTGTGAGGACAGACCATAGTAGTTTGACATGGCTTGTCAATTTCAAAGAGCCCCAGGGACAGTTGACCAGATGGTTAGAGGAGCTCAGTCAATATGACCTTGTTATAAAGCACAGGCCAGGAAAACAACACATTGATGCAGATGTCTTGTCCCGTCTTCCAGATAGGTTAAAAGAATGTCCACATTATACTGCAGACACCATACTAGCAAGTCAACCTTGCAAGGGTTGTGAATACTGTCAACGAGCACATCAAAGTTGGGCACAGTTTTTGTGTGAGATAGACGAGACAGTCCCACTGGCTAGAAAAGGGAAACAGAAGCCTAAGATAATTAAAAGGGTAGCAACAGCAATGATGCTGTTATTTGAAACACAAGAAAATGATTCAACCTTGGAACAAGTCCCGCAACCTGAAATACCAGTTGTGCCCCCAGTTATTGAAGCTTGCTGCCACACCAGTAGCCTGGACTCAATTGAGCCAGTAGACAACCAGCTGACCCCGGAGTGTGATTTAATACCGTTCAGTACGGGTATGGAATTGATTTTTACTCCTTCAACAGCAAGAATTGTAGTTGACAGTCCTAATTATTGCTATGTGGCAGCAATCGCACAAGAAGATGGAATAACCATCTCAGGTTTCAGTGAAGAGGAAATTAAAGCGCAACAGGAGAGTGATCCAGACCTGAAGTTCATCCTACCATGGGTAAAAGATGGCAGTGAACCTCTGACCAATGATTTGTTCTTGGCATCACCAGCAGCCAAGAGTCACTGGATTAATAAACAAAGGTTTTTATGGACGATAATGGTGTTTTAAAGAGTCAACCCAAGACGGAGGGAGCCAATACAAGGCTAGTTGTACCTGCTACTTTAAGAGAGACAGTAATGGAGCTTAGTCATGAACTGCCGAGCGCAGGACACCAAGGTGTATCAAGGACAATGTCCAAGATCAAGGACAAATATCACTGGTATAATATGACCAAAGACATCAACTTGTTTGTACTTAGTTGTGATACCTGCAACAAGAACAAGAAAGCAAGCAGACATGTAAGTGTCCTCTGACCAAGTACCATGCTGGGTACCCTATGGAGAGAGTCCACATAGACTTATGGGCCCTTTGCCAAAGACATATCTTGATGATGACAGATCAGTTCACTAAATGGACAGAATGCATCCCACTCCCGTCACAAACAGCTGAAGTGACCGCCCAGGCTGCCATTAATGAGTTTTTCACCAGATTTGGTTATCCGTTCCAGTTATTCTGAGATCAGGGACGTCATTTTGAGAGCGCACTCTTTGCTGCAAATTCGTAAGGCTCGAACAACACCATATCGTCCTCAGTCAAGAGGTGGAGAGACAGACCCACAGTCTCATGGATACAGTGAGATGCTTTGTTGACTCCCAACAAGATAATTGGGACCAACACCTTGTTCAATTACTGTGGATTCCGAGAAGATTTCGGATAAAGAAAAGATAAAAGATTGGACATATATTTTGACAGTTAAGTTGACATTTCTTTTGGACATATGTATGTAATACTTCTTGTAAACTTGTGTATAATAAATCTTGTTAAATTTTATTATTGATTTGTGTCTTTTGTTGGCTACAATAAAAAGTCGATTTTTCTGTTCATAACAGAAATTGGGGGCTCGTGTCCGGGATAACGTTAATATCTTATTAAATATTTGTTCAGTATTTTTATTAGAACTAGCCAACAAAATTCTACAAAATGGCATTTGATGCCGGTAAATTTTTGAAAACGCCAGACCTGGAGGGGTTTGATAAACTAAAAAAAGAAGAATTAGTGTTGCTTGCTAAACATCTACAAATAGATTTTAGAGTATCTATGAGAAAACAAATTATAAAAAATTTGGTAATAGACAAATTAATTGATGCAGAAATTTTTGGTGAAGAGGCTCTTGAACTTAAGGTCGAAAATGTTGATGCTATCAAATTAAAACAGCTTGAGTTAGAACATGAATTTAGATTAAAACAATTAGAGAAGGAAGACGAATTTAAATTAAAACAATTGGAAAAAGAAAAAGAAGAAAAGAAGGCAGAACTTGAAATGAAAGAAAGGTTAGAGATGGAGAAAATGAAAATTGAAATGGCAAAAGAAGAAAGCAACACTAAATTCCAATCAAAATCAGAACATTTTAATTTTGATGCAGCAAAAAATATACGTTTGGTTCCCAAATTTTGTGAAAAAACAGTTGACAAATTTTTTCCACAGTTTGAGAAAATTGCTCAAAATTTGAAATGGCCGAAGCCTTTTTGGACTACAATGCTGCAAAGTGTTTTTGAGGGCAAGGCCGCTGAAATTTACTCAGCACTTTCATCAGAAAATAGTTCTGATTATGACAAGGTTAAAATGAAAGTTTTAAAAGCTTATGAGCTAGTGCCAGAAGCATATAGACAGAAATTTAGGTCTTATAAAAAGTTTGATTCACAAACCTATGTTGAATTTGCTAGGGAAAAAGAAGATCTATTTGATAAATGGCTTACGTCAAAGAAAATAGATAAACATTTTGATAATTTAAGACAATTGATGTTATTAGAAGAGTTCAAGCAGTGTGTTCATTTAGACTTAAAAACACATTTAGATGACAAAACTGTTGAGACATTACAAGATGCAGCTGTTATTTCCGATAATTATACCCTTTCACATAAAAGAAGTTTCAAAGGTCTAAATTTTAATACTTCGAGTGGAAATTACAAGAATCAAAGCACTGAGCGTACTGATAGTAAGCCTGTTGCACAGAATAAGAGTCAGTCTAGTTATAATATGTCTAGTCCGAAATTTAATACTTTTGAGAAGAAGTCACTAACTTGTGCTTATTGTAAGAAGAATGGTCACCTGATGGCTGATTGTTTCAGACTCCAGAAGAAGAATGAAAGAGATAATAAGCCCAAGACCAGTGCTTGTACGACACCCCGTGTTACCAATACATTGGAATGTCCTGCGAGTCAGGCTTTAAAGTCCAGTTTTTGTGATTACATGGAGTATTATAAACCTTTTATGTCTGATGGGTTTGTTTCTATTGTTGATAATACTACTCCTCAGCCTATTAAGATTTTACGGGACACTGGAGCTTCTCAGTCTTTATTGTTAGAAGGTGTGTTGCCTTTGTCCGAGGAGACTTCTGTTGGTGCCTCCGTTTTGTTACAAGGTGTGGAGTTAGGTTGTATAGATGTTCCCCTCCATCGAATTTATCTAAAGTCAGATTTGATAACTGGACCAGTTGTTGTGGGTGTTCGTCCTAATCTCCCTGTTGAGGGTGTTTCATTATTGCTAGGAAATGATCTAGCTAGGAACAAAGTGGTTGCTGAACCAATTGTTACCAGTGAACCGGTGGTGGATGTTAAATCACCTGAAGATGATGCTGAACTGTATCCAGCTTGTGTCGTTACTAGGGCGATGGCTAGAAAACAACAAAATGAGGATTTGCAAGAAGACCAGTTTGATTACATGGACCTTTCTGACACTTTCCTAGCCGACATTGAAGGTCCCGGTAGCTCAGAGAAGGCCGTAATAAGACCACCTAGTATTAGCAAGAATGTAATTATGCCTTGGCCAGACATAAACAGCCATTCATTAGACCGAAGGAAATTTGTCGAAGAACAAAATAAAGACCCTGAGGTTCTTCAGCTCTGCAAGAGGGCTCAACCACAGGAAGAAGCAGACAAAGTGGCCGAATGCTATTACCATCAAGACGGCATTTTAATGAGAAAGTGGAGGCCCCTGATGCTACCCCAGAGGAGGAATGGAGAGTAGTATACCAAGTGGTGGTGCCTAAAGTCTAAAGGCAAGACATTATTGGTCTTGCCCATGACACCCCCTTGGCTGGACACTTAGGTATAATGAAGACTTGCCTGAAGATCTTGCAGCATTTCTACTGGCCCAGACTTAGAAATGATGTCGCAGAATACTGTAAATCATGCCATATATGCCAGGTTGTTGGTAAGCTTAACCAGAAAATACCACCAGCACCACTTCCCGCCTATTCCAGCCTTTGAAGAACCTTTCAGCCGAGTACTCATTGATTGCGTTGGACCTTTACCGAAGACCAAGACCGGAAATGCGTATTTATTGACAATCATGTGTACCTCCACTCGTTTTCCTGAGGCTATTCCGTTAAGGAATATCAAGACACCTACTATTGTCAAGGCTCTGATTAAATTTTTCACGCTAGTAGGACTACCAAAGTCTATACAGTCCGACCTGGGTTCAAATTTCATGTCAGGTTTATTTCAGCAAGTCGTGTACCAGTTAGGGATTGCTCAGTATAGATCAAATGCTTATCATCCAGAATCTCAAGGTGCCTTAGAACGTTTTCATCAAACATTGAAGAACATGATTAGAACGTTTTGTCTTCAGTTTGACAGGGAATGATGGTGTTCACTTTTACTTTTGCGGTCCGAGAGGCTGTTCAAGAAACCCTTGGTTTTAGTCCCTTTGAGTTGGTATTTGACACTGTGAGGGACCTTTAAAATTGATTAAGGAAAAGTGGCTTACTAAACACACTGACTTGAATCTTCTAGACTATGTATCTAGATTTAAAGAAAAATTGTATACTGCTTGTCAAATTGCTCAGAACAATTTAAAAACTGTTCAGAATAAGATGAAAATATGGTATGATAAAGATGCCAGGGACAGATTTTTGAGCCTGGTGATAAGGTACTTGTATTTTGCCAGTCCCTGGACATCCATTACAAGCTAAATATTGTGGTCCTTATACCATAGAGAGTAAAATTAATGATTTGAATTATATTGTAAAAACACCAGGTCGGCGTAAACAAAATAGAGTGTGTCACATTAATATGTTAAAACCATATTTTGAGCGTACTAATGAAGGTGAGAGTAAACCAGTTACCACTTTAGCCATGGTTAAATTGGAGAACAATCATGACAAACCAGATGTAATTGAACCACCTTTTAGTTCTAAAACTATAGAAGAGACAGTTAGATTGAAAAATTCAGAAATTTTGTCAAATTTAGATTCAAAACTTGCACATCTGTCTTTTGATCGTAGAGAAAAATTAAAAGCTTTGGTATTTTCTTTTAAAATCTTTTTCCAGATGTGCCAAACAAAACCACTGCTGTTTGTCATGATGTCGATGTAGGTGATGCTTCTCCAATTAAGCAACATCCTTACCGGCTCAATCCACTCAAACTTGAATTTATGAGACAAGAAATTAAATATATGCTTGACAATGATATTATTGAGCCGAGTAACAGTGAATGGAGCTCTCCTTGTCTGCTTGTGCCCAAACCAGATAAAACCTTTCGTTTCGTAACTGATTTCAGAAAAGTAAATTCTGTTTCAAAATCTGATTCCTATCCGATTCCAAGGATAGACGACTGCATTGATAACATTGGACAAGCAAAATTTGTGAGCAAATTTGATTTATTGAAAGGTTACTGGCAAGTCCCATTGACACAGAGAGCTCGAGAAATATCAGTTTTTGTAACACCAGACGGCTTATTTCAATATACTGTAATGCCGTTTGGCATGAAAAGTGCTCCAGCTACATTTCAAAGAATGATCAATAATGTTATAAAAGATTTAGACTGTTGTTATGCTTATATTGATGATCTTATTGTATGTAGTGATAGCTGGGAAGAGCATTTAACACATTTATATGATACTTTTGATAGATTGTCACAATCAAATTTGACTGTTAATCTTGGTAAAAGTGAATTTTGCCAGGCAACTGTTGATTATTTAGGGCATACAGTTGGCCAAGGTCAAGTGAAACCTATTACGGCTAAAGTGGATGCAATTACCAAATTTCCTCCTCCTACAAATAAAAAACAACTTTAGATATTTAGGCATGATTGGATTTTACAGAAAATTTTGTTCAAATTTTACTACTGTTGTTCAACCATTGACTCATCTTTTACGGAAGGATTCTAAATTCATCTGGAGTGAAAATTGTCAAAACGCTTTTGAAAATAGCAAATCACTTTTAATTTATAGTCCAGTTCTGATCACTCCAGACTTTGAAAAACAATTTAAACTTGCCGTTGATGCAAGCGATGTAGGAGTTGGAGCTGTTTTATATCAAGAGACAGATGATAATGTTGAGAAACCTATATCATATTCTTCTAAGAAATTAGATAAACATCAGAAAAATTATTCAACTATTGAAAAAGAGTGTTTTGCACTGTTGTCTGCACTTCAACATTTTGATGTATATTTAAATCCCACTGTGCATCCTATTCTTGTTTATACGGATCATAATCCTCTCACCTTCATACATAAAATGAGAAACAAGAACCAGAGATTGACTAGGTGGAGTTTATTGTTACAGGAATATGATGTTATTGTAAAACATGTTAAAGGTAAAGATAATGTAATAGCAGATGCTTTATCTAGAACTTATTAAAACACTGTGTATATACTATGTATTTTTGTACATATTATTCATGAAAAGTTTTTGTTACACTCAAACTTTTTTTAAGGGGGGAGTGTTATGATATTGTAACTATCATATTTATTTAGTTGGCTTAATTTATTTTGTGTGGCCTAAGAATGTTAACATTATATTTTGTTATATTGTGTACAACATAATACACATTGTGTTACAACTATGCAGTTTAGAATTCACTGGAACAATCATTGATACTCATGGAATGATTAGAACTTTCTATTTCACTTACATAACGTTTCCAGAATGATCATAACAAAAGATGCGTAATTTAAATTTCTAGCGTTGTCTAGAAGTTTCCGTTTGAGTATATATATAAGTATGCAGACCATAAAGACATAGATAGACTTAGACATGGAAAGACATCAACATTCTCAGCAGTTGGATTGACATTTTTATTTACAAACTACATCATACTAGATTGTGACCAATTGGATATAATATTCTGTGGATTCCGAGAAGATTTCCGGATAAAGAAAAGATAAAAGATTGGACATATATTTTGACAGTTAAGTTGACATTTCTTTTTATGTAATACTTCTTGTAAACTGGTGTAAAATAAATCTTGTTAAATTTTATTATTGATTTGTGTCTTTTGTTGGCTACAATTAAAAGTCGATTTTCTGTTCATAACAGCATGTTAGTGCAGGAAGCCAATGAGATAGACCCTTATATCGGTCCCAATTGCCAAATTGTTTGCATAACTCCACCTCAGTAGACAAAGGAGGGAGAGGATATGTAAATTATCAGGTCATCTAAGGTTTTTTTTTTCAGACTCAGAGTCATTCAAGTCATGCTCCGACGAGAGCAGCGATGAGGAACCAAGATCCTGGAGGCCAAGCAGTGTTAACTCCCAGCCGGGAGTGGGCATCCAGCCATTTGACACCTCGGTGTTGGATGGGAGCATCCCCAGAATAGTTGCCAGGAAGGAAGAACCTGTCAAGGAAGACAAAGTATCGCTGGAGGTACATCCCAGAGGCGTGGAAGGGTAAAGAGAGCCTGGTCCGGACAGGACCTTACAGCGGGTTCAAGGAACGTACCTGGCGGGTGAGTGACAGGGATGTGGCCTGTCCTGTACCAGAGTGCCCTGTCATCACCAGGCACTTGAGAGAACATGTTCTGGCGGACCACCTGTCATCCATGTTCGAGAAAAAATTCTCTAGGGAGGTCCTGCAGTACCAGAGATTCCAACGATTCAAGGGTCACATGGTTATCTTGCTGGCCAGGTGGCTGCTGGGCAAGAGGACATAATATCAGCGGAGTTTGTGCTGTGGCTCCAGCAGCAAGCACGCATTCCTAGGGGATGCAGAATCCAAGGACCAGACATGCCTCCACTACGAGCAGTGTGCTCAGCCATGAAATGGCCACAGATCAGCGTCTACTCACTACATCCAGTGAATAGCCCTGTTGTCATCCTGTACTGGAGGGTAATTTTGTCGGTGTTGCGTCACCTGAACCCTGCCCACAGAGCTTGTGTTGCTTTGGAGGAGTATAGAGGAACAACGGCCTTCATATGACGTGGTATGCCAGATGAACTGGAGGTTCCTCAGTTCAACCAGTGTGGCAGAGCCCGTCGTGGCTCAGTCCAGACAATCTATTCTAGTGGTCCAGCCAACAGTTCAGCACAGCACTCCAGTGGTCCAGCCAACAGTTCAGCCCAGCACTCCGTAGTACTGCCAACTGTACCAGAGGTAAAGCCTGTCATTCCAGGGGAAGAACAGAAATCGACAGGAAGGGTTACCCCACCAGTGGAGGAGCCAGTGGCAGTGGCAGCACCCGCAGTCCGAGAATCTTGGAGGTTCTTGTATCAGAACACAAGAAAATGGTCACTGTGACCAACGTAGACAGTGCTATGGAGGAGGCCAGGGACATCTTTGATCTAGAGGAGGAAGAGGTAGTGCTGACCTACCAAGGGGCCGAGGTCACCAGGTCCGTGAAACTCGAGCTGTTGCCTGCAGTGACAGAACTTCTGGTGGTCGTAAAGAAGTAAGCTCCCCCGAAAGCATGGAACTTTGTCTCAGGGACTTCTTGGTTTAGCCTCCGCTTCTTGAAGCTGTTATCAACAGGTTTTGGAAGCCAGGCCAGTGTACAAATTGTAGTTATAGTAGAGTAGTATTTGACATTTTTATATTATCGCCATATTGAAGAACGGTATTGGTGTATCCTTGGTTTTTGATGGTCATGGTTTTCCCTTTCGTTCCATGCTGGAACAGGTGCTTTGATGTTAATTATGGGGTTTTAGTAGTAATAGTAGTACTTAGCTTAGATTAATTGGAAATTCAAGGGGAGATTAATGAACTGGCAGTTATATAGATATCTATGTATATATTGATTATTGGAAGTATCTTTTGTTTTATGTGTTTTTGATATATTGTTATATGCAATCAATAATTAGGACGATTCTGGGTTGGACAACGCAATTTATATCCATTATGTATTGGACTCAGTTCTTAGCGAGAACAGTGAGCTATCGTCACATGGTGAGATGTTTCCAGGACTAGGTTTTGAGGGTTTGTTTGCACCTATGGCCGGTGCGGAGTTGTAGCTCAGGTTTATAGTGGCTAAGTGCAAGGAAAGCTGGGTGATTAAAAAAATGTTATGATAGTTGTCCAGGGCTGAGTCGTCTACAGTGATTTTTATATGCCATGTTTTTAGGGAAAGGTTAAAGTAATTTTTAGAAAACCCCATACCCAGGGAACAGGGGTGGATTTTAAACAGCAAGTTTTATGATATTTGCTGGGTTAGATAACCCATTCGTAGGTTATGTTAAATAATTAAGGGTTTTGACTTTTAATGAAAAAAGGGCGTCTTCAGTTGTCATGCCTTTGTCGGAACTTACAGTTCCTCCTTTTTAGGAAGGAGGTGGTTGTATCTTTACCCTAAGCCCGGGGTTCTCCAAGCTAGGAGCAGACAACCGACACCAGTGGGCTTCTTGATGGATGAAGCTGAGGACGGAGTCTGCGCACGCCTGCAGCGCCCTCTTGTGTTTGATCCTCTGATAGCAAGACGTGATCACGAAGACACAGTATAATACGCCCGAATATAGAGGTAATTATAGTGTAAAGCCTTACACCTGTATACATCATTAGTCCAGGTCGGGTCCTTTCAAGGGAAAATAGTCTTTCCCGAGACGAACACCACATTAATTTAAACCATTTCTACCGATTTGACGAGGTTACCGCTTATGATATGATTTTCTGATATATACTGCTTCAATTTTGTATGCCAATAAGTACCAAATAAAGACAGGATTTTGTGTTATACTCCAAAACTTTGGTTCTTGGTACCAGACAATTTAGAGGTCGATTATCCTCTGTCGCAGCGTTGGCCAGATATTCAACTGTTTTCATTCTTTTTCAGACAAATTTTAGATTATGATAGTTTGACTTCATATTTACTGAAATTTGCTATCAAAAGATGTTTTCTAAAGAATATGGACCAAAACATTGTTTGTTTGTCGTGCGCGAATGCAAAATAACAACTTTTTTCTGTACGGCGTCTTGCAAAATAACAGCTTCTTTCTGTACAGCGTCTTGTAATATAATAATAGGGTATCACCAGCCCAGTGGTCATCACTTCTGTGTTGACATGAATTATCAAAGATATGGTGATAATTATAGATTAACTGTTTACAAAACTTTGAATTTTTCAAATACTAAGGATTTTCTACCCAAGAAATAGATTACCTAAGCTTTATTAGGCAAAACTGTTAGGAATTTTGGGTCTTCAATGCTCATTAGTAGACTAAACGCGTCTGGCGTACAAAATTTCAATCCAGGTATCTATGATGAGTTTATTTGTGATGTAAAGATGAATTTAATCACTTTATAGATAATAACAAGGGACGATATGGTGTACATATCAATTCGTTACCAGCTCACAAATATACAAAATAAACCATACCATTAGCGGACACTGGAAACAAATCGTAAGCTGATAAAGTGTACGGTTATGAAAATTCTCATTGAAATGTTTTTTTTTTTACTAAATTATTTGTAGCACATGCTTACGATGCTACACTGGTGCTACGCCACTGTAAACTGCATAGCAAATATCATAAGATATATGCCGTTAATTTCATTCACATGGCATCATTGCGTACTCTTATTGTACCCAGTGTTTTAAAGACAAAAGGTTTCCTCAACATACATGTAATTATCCTAAATATATTCATATGTCGTTATACTACTAACAATTGTTGTCTTATTTGTTGTACGTGCGAAATTTTGAAGTATAATAAAACCGACCATTCATCTTTTGTAGGTGGCTGGTTTTTAGTATATAAATAGGAGATATGGTATGATTGTCAAAGAGACAACTATCCACCAGAGTTCAAATAAAGTAGATGTAAGCAATAATACACAACCATACGACCTTCAACAATGAGAAAACCCATACTGTATAGTCGGCTGTAGAAGGCCTCTACAAGAAAATGTGAAACAATTCAATGAGAAAACTAACGGCCTAATCTATAACAAAACGAAAAACAAATATAATATACATAAAACCAACGACAACCACTGAACTACAGGATCCTGACTTGGGACAGACACATAAAGAATGTGGCGGATTAAATGCATTGTTTATCTTTTAAATTTCATAAAAAATGTTTTGTTTAGATGTAAAATGAACAAAATAATTTGCTTATTAAATTTTAGGGAAAATAAATCTTAAATTGTGTTTGAACTAATTTTCTTGTTTCTGTATCTTATTGAAAAATAGCTTGTTTTTTTATTGGGGAGGGGGAGGAGGTTGATTTAAATCTTTTGTAAGACGCTACATGATATATCTAAACTACTTTTACGGCAGCCCATAAATGTTGGGTACCCAAAGACAAATAGTTTGACATATTCCCCATTTCCATTCTCAATTTTATTTTTACAGAGTTTGTCTTTAGTGCCGTGTGGAGACAGTAGAGTGCCTCCCGTGCTTCAGGTTTATGCTCTTATAATATAATAGTTAATTGAGTGTGTGTCCGGCGAGAACATCTCTATGTTCATTACTTAAGGAATATTTATTTAAAACACAGTTTTCACTATTCAGCCCCATTCTACTATAAAGTCAGGCGTCAGGCGCTCCCTGATATACCCTGTCTTTTGTTTTGTCCTCAAGTTTTGTTGTTAACGTATTTTGTCGGTACTTAAAGAGCGGATAGCGTTTGGCGTCTTTAGCCGAACAGTTTTATTATTTTACTTTATTCCTGTGTGCTGGTTCATATTCTGGGCGCCATTATTTGCTCCTTTCAATTGGTAAAACGGACAACAAAAACAAATCATGAAACTTGAAATGGAAAAATACTTAATAATAAACTCGTTCAAAGGGTATCTACACGTTTTAATCTTCAAAATCGATTATCTAAAATACTACAATCGGTAACATTTTAATAACAAAATCGTGGTTACCCTTCTATCTATAAGTGTCATGCCAAAAATGACTTACATGTCCCCGTCTTCCCACTAACAATACGGTAAGGTCCACGTTTAATGGTCGCACATTTTCCTTAAATTTTGAAACTGATATCACTTGAAAAACTAACAGTATTATATATTTACTCACATGAAACAAACCGGGATGCGGTATTCAGTACGTGGGTGAAACTTGACGATATTTATCTAAACGCACGCAAGAACACCTTTATCGTTTAAAAGACCCCATAAATTCAAAAGTATCATTTATCAACACCTTAAGAAGCACAATCATCCTTTTAAATATTTAACAGTTCAACCTTTAGAAGTTGTTAATAAGCAGCCTAGGGAATCTCATTCAAAATTTGTACGATCACGAAAATAATTGGATTAAAAATTACAGACAGTCTATCCTCTCGGTCTTAATGACAATATCATGGGAATTGATAATATATCTAGAACAGATTCTGTTAACATTTTGGATATAGTTTCTAAAACAGTTCGTAAAACCGTTCTCATGGGCGTAGAATAAATCGCAATCAAAGAAAATTTCGTAATAACAATACAAATATTTCGGACCTAATTTCTATTTCAAAAACAGCGGTAGACATTATCTATTAACCAAGCTCTATTCTTTGCCTGTTAAAAATTACATCAAATTTTGGAGGAATGCAACACAATTCCATATTGCAGTCCTAAGTATGAAATTGTCCAAATTATAACTGCATATTGTTATTCTAAATTGTTTCCCAAAATTGATCGCCTGAAGATCACAAAAACATTTTATTAGAATTAAATATGTGAATAAAGGTTTCGATTTTGTAAATATTGCGGTATTTTTAATGATCATTCTGTTAAAGAACAAATTCTTGGCTATTTTGATAATACTGAACTCCCTCTTATTTGTTATGTTTACAAAAATCTACCGAAATATGTGTTTAATTACAGCGAAGTGTGTAAAGATGTTAATATCAGTGACAATACACCTACCTCATGAAATTGCAGTAATTCGAATACATTTATGGCCCCAGTTCCCATGTTATAACAGGAGACCATAACATTGTTCGTGACCGAGAGTTGAAATCATTCCTCAGTAAAGGACCTAAATATCGTCCCCGTCAATTATTAATTGGAATGAGTGTCGTAACATCATCCACGACTCACTCCGTGCTTACTGCTCTAAATGGATAAAGCGAGAAAATTAAAGCTGAAAAGAAATCATTAGATTCTTTTTTTAATTCGGTAATGAACATAGTTGATATACGTATTCAACATTTTAAAGATCATTTTACTCCTAACAACAACCATAATAGCCAAATTTCTCGTATCAAACATAAGCTAAAAGAACTCGCCAAGGAATATGTTTTTGTCTCGGCTGATAAGGCTGCTAACAATATCATTATTGTTTGACGTAAATTTTACATTGAAGTTCTACAAAAGGATATCACGAATTCACCAACATTCAAACTGACTCCATTTTCGGAAAATGACATCTGTAACAAACATAAACTTTTAGCTACCTTTTACAAGCAGAACCAAATACAATGAAAGTTCCAACTATGTACTGGCTTCGAAGCTGCACAAAACTTCTTACAAATATAGATTTATTTCGTCTTCAAGCCATTGTTCCACTACTAAACTATCTATTATACTTACTAGTACATTTTGTACAATAAAAAACATGGTAATAAATTGTTCAAATAAGGCCTTTAAAAATAGTGGAATTAATTACTTTTGGAGTGTCAAAATTCGTTGGAAGTACTTGATAAATTGCATGCTTTTATTGGTGATTTGAATCTGTTCAAAGTTTTGATTTTCTACCCCATATACCACTTTGTCTCATAATCTTATTAAGAAAAATTCACACACCTGATTAAATGGGCATTTAAAAAGTCGGAATGCGAATATATATGTTCAAACTCTTTTAGGTCATTTTTTAGTAACAACAAACAAAAGAACTATGTCAATTGGACCTGCTTTGATACTATAACTGCCCTTGAATTTTTACTAGATAACATTTTTGTTCGCTATGGAGATTCCGTATATTTACAGGTTATCGAATTCCATGGGGACTAACTGTGCACCACTTATTGCGGACCTGTTTCTGTATTGTTATGAGTTACAATTTATGACTAAAATCAGCAAAGACCCATCGAAACAACATCTGATTCAAAATTTAATAACACTTTTAGATATTTAGATGATATATTGGCTCTCAATAATAACGAATTCAGTATGTACACTAACGACATTTATCCGGCTGAACTGACCTTAAATAAAGCTAATACTGCCCTTTACTGGATCTTGATATCTATATCTTTAACAGGAAGCTTAATACCAAAAATTATGATAAAGAGATGATTTTTTCATCTCCTTTTGTTAATTATTCACTTTTCGATGGTGACGTTCCCTTGCCACCATCTTATGTTGTTTATATATCTCAACTTATTCGATTCGCTGGTTTATGTAACAACGTGTTTGATTTTAACTAAAGAAATCTATTATACAGAAAAATTACTACACCAGGGTTTTCGATACCACAAACTAGTCAATTTACTAAATTTTATCATTGATACAAGGACATCATTCGTATATATAATTCAACATGCAGACATCTTATACGTTCGGGTATTTCACATCCAATATTTTATGGTAATATTCTTTACAAAGCACAAAATGTCGGCATTCACGTCAAAAGCTAACCAAACCTTTAAACAGACTTATTCGGAAAGGATATAGTTACGATACCGTTGTCAAGTCATTAAGGATTGCATATTTTGGTATTAATATTGATTCACTCATAGGGTCTTTGCATCGGAAATAAACACATTTACTCTAAAACCAGTTATTGGCATGATACGGGTTATGTTCTTCTCATATATTTTATGATGGTATGATACTAAACCCCTTACGGAGGATTGTACTTGATTTTCATATGATGAAGACATAATCTTTCAATCAGTTTAATTGAGGTCTGGAGCTGGTATGTCAGTAACTACTAGTAGTCCTTTGTTCATTTATGTATCATTGTCATTTTGCTAAGTTTCTTTTGTTACCTATTCTGACATCGGACTCGAACTTCTTTTGAATTGAGTTTTACTGTGCGTGTTGCTATGTGTTTCTTTATTCTACATTGGCTAGAGGTATGGGGAGGTTGAGATCTCACAAAACATGTTTAACCCGGCCGCATTTTTGCGCCTGTCCCAAGTCAGGAGCCTCTGGCCTTTGTTAGTCTTGTATGTTTTTTTAAATTTTAGTTCATTTATATATTTTGGAGTTTAGTGTGACGTTCATTTTCACTGAACTAGTACACAATTTTATTTAGTGGCCAGCTGAGGACCACCTCCTGGTGTATGATTTTCTCGCTGCGTTGAAGACCCATTGGTGGCCTTCGGCTGTTGTCTGCTCTTTGGTCGGGTTGTTGTCTCTTTGACATATTCCCCATTTCCATTCTCAATTTTACAGATAAAAACACTTTTAGAACTTGTTACAATACCATATATAACAATATTGTTTGTGGTGAGCCAAATGGATCGGAAGATACACCAATTTTTAAAAAGATTAAGGATCGATACCTAAAAATTATTAAGTCACAGAACCCAATCCAATCCATCTTTTTATTTACAGGCTAAAAATAATAAAAGACTGTTGTTAATGCTGTTTGGCCTAAACCTAATTTAGTTGATGGAGGGGTAGTGAGAATGAGTATGTTCGCCCGACTTCGGTTTGTATAGCACATTTTAATGAATATATACGATATATAACATTTGTAAATTTTACTTTGATTTTGTGTCAAATAAAATGATATATAATTCAAAACAAGTAAGACTTGTAATTGCTTAAAATTTATAGCAGCAAGTGGTTATTTGTTTTCAAACATATCTTCTCTGTTTTGAAACTTATTAAGGTATGGAACTCGACCTATGAAAAAGACATACATAATATTCATCCAGGATTTATGGAGTCATCCAAAAAAGATAAATTGCAATTACTTATATCATCATTTAATATTATGCAGCTTCCGTTCAATTAGGTTTTAAATTTTCTTAAACGTACAATGAATTTGAATTTTATTTATCTAGGGCATGCTATGCCTTAAAACTTTTCCAGATGCACAGGTTTGTCTGTACTCAGATTAAATTTTGAGGTAAAAACGCAGCCATTTTAGCCAGAGGGCCCACATGAACCTTAACAAAACTGTTTCCGAGGGCAGATAACCAAATTTACGCTTTTGTCAAATCAATCTTTAATCTCTCGTGGATTTTTACAAAGAATTTATGAGAATACACCATCAGGTTTCAAAACGATTTTCACCTGTCATTATCAGAGATTATTTGACTACATTTCTCTATCTTACAAGATGCTAGCTCTGGTGTATTAATAGGTATACTACAACAAAATAATCTAATAAAATGCTTCGCTGAGCGCAGCCTGATACGACCGCAGAGGTCGAACCCTGAACAGTTGGGGCAAGTTTGGACACAATATTCAAGCTTGATACTGTCTGAATTTGGATTGTGATTAAATTTTTAACATAATATAGGTTTCTGACACAAATAAATGTGGTCAAAGATCTTAAAAATTTGAAATGGGACATTTAATTTACCTAGAATGGTCTGATATCCAAAATCTAACAACATGGTTAGATTCAGCATATAAAAAAACACCAATAATTTAATTTTAGTTGAAATCAAACAAAGTTTAATTTTGGACCCTTCAAACCTTAATATGAACTTATTTGAAAACAGGGCCCAAAATAAAAATCTAAATGCACAATAAATGCAAATCATACAGCCGCAATAATTCAGTTTTTGATGAAATCAAACAAAGTTTAATTTTGGACCCTTTTGACCTCAATGTGACCAATTTGAAAATGGGGCCCAATATCCAAAAAAAATATACAAGGTTAGAACCCCCAAAAATTAAAGACTTAATTAATCCCATCGAAATTGGTTAAAAATTTGTATTTGTTTTCAATTGAAGATTTGTTGCTATTGCGCAATACTGTGCAATTGAAGATTATTTGCTATTGTGCAATACTGTGCAAATTCTGGCAAATTTCCAATGAAGTTTATTAAACTAAAGTTATTGGCAAATTTCCAATGGAATTTATTAATAATAAAGTTTTGGCAAATTTCCAATATACATAATTTAAAAGCAGTTTAGATGAGATAAACAAAAAGCTTCATCAGCAACATTTTATATTGGCAAATTTCCAATGAAGTTCATTAAACTAAAGTTATTGGCAAATTTCAATGGAATTTATTAATTAAAAGTTTTGGCAAATTTCAATATACATAATTTAAAAGCAGTTTAGGTGAGATAAACAAAAAGCTTCATCAGCAACATTTTATATTGGCAAATTTCAATGAAGTTCATTAAACTAAAGTTATTGGCAAATTTCAATGGAATTTATTAATAATAAAGTTTTGGCAAATTTCCAAAATAAATAATTTAAAAGCAGTTTGGGTGAGATATTCAAATGAGTTTCAATTACCAACCTTACACTGCCTTTTAAATTATGTTTTGTACTTAAGTAATTGTCCATTAACCTGGAAACCCTTTTCCCCTTTTTGAACCTTATTCCTTAACGGTTTGAGCCATAACTCCCAAAGACAATTCTTACCATCCTTTGTGGTATTCCAATATCCAAAATCTAAATACATGGTTAGATTCAGCATATTAAAGAACCCCAAGAATTCAATTTTGATGAAATCAAATAAAGTTCAATTTTGGACCCTTTAAACCTCAATGTGGACCAATTTGATAACTGGCCCAAATATCAAAAATCTAAATACATGGTTAGATTCAGCATATCGAAGAACCCCATATATTCAATTTTGTTGAAATCAAACAAAGTTTAATTTTGGACCCGATTTGGACCAACTTGAAAATCAAAAAACTAAGTACATGTTTAGATTCAGCATATCAAAGAACCCCAAGAATGCAATTTTTGTTAAAATCAAACTAAGTTTAATTTTGGACCCTTTGGACCTTAATGTAGACCAATTTGAAAACGGGACCAAAAATTAAGAATCTAAATACACGGTTAGATTCGGCATATCAAAGAACCCCAATAGTTCAATTTTTGATGAAATCAAACAAAGTTTAATTTTGGACCCTTTTGGCCCCTAATTCCTAAACTGTTGGGACCAAAACTCCCAAAATCAATCCCAACCTTCCTTTTGTGGTCATAAACCTTGTGTTTAAATTTCATAGATTTCTATTAACTTATACTAAAGTTATAGTGCGAAAACCAAATGTCTTCGGACGACGACGACGACGCCAACGTCATACCAATATACGACCGCAAAAATTTTGCGGTCGTATAAAAATATGTGTTGGATCATGATTTCCTTATCATAATGCTGCTCTGTCATGTGTTGAACAACAAGGGAAACAGGATGTTCTACGAAACAATTGCCACATTTATATTTCATTTCACTGAAAAGTGAAAGAAAAACCATGCACTGAATGGTTCTTTGAGTCATGACTGTATAGTTTTTCATTGGTATTGTTTTTAAAATAAATATTGCGCTGCATTCAATGTAGTGTAAATATTCCGCTGTATTACTTTTATATTACAAAACGTTCAAGGTCAATGAACCATGACTGAAGATGCGGGGTCCAATAAGGCTACGTGTGAATAAGAAGTTTGAATGTTAATTCAACTTCAAACCAAATTTCCTTAACTTATAAGTGGTTTTCAAATTGTCCTGGAGGACTCGGTGGCCGAGTGGTCTAAGTAGTCGAATTACTGATCACTAGACTGTCAACACTGAGGTCGTGAGTTGGAATCCAGCACGTGGCAGGTGCGTGCGACTGGAATCATAATAGTTTACCTACCGAAGGTAGGTGGTTCTCTCCGGGCCCTTCGGCTTCCTCCACCAATCAAAACTGACCACCACGAAAAAACGCAATAGTGCTTAACGTGGCGTGAAACACCAATCAATCAATCAATAGATTGTCCTAATTACACAATTCAACTTGACATGCAAACTATGCCAAAGTTCCATAGTAAATGAACCATGACTGAGGACAGGGTTATATAATATCCATTGGATTAAGATGAACCAATGTTAATACAACTGCATACTAATAGCATTTACTAACCATACGTTGTTCCCTTTAAACTGCCTTAATCACAAACTTTAATAAATTGCTTACGCTGGAATGCAGGAAACAGCACTTTTAAGTCCTGCCTCCGCCACTTTGCCGAGGAGAGATCGGGAAAACAGGTCTGCGAATAGTGACATGCCTTTCCGAAATTACAACATTGCCAGCTTTTGTTTGTGCCGTATTCAAATTGTAAACGCTTAATTTACATGTTTTATTACCAATATTTTATGACTTGGAGAAAAGTAAACTGATTATTCAATTGTTCAATGTTAACTGACTACATTACATTGCATCTTATATCTGACGTGAACTGAATAAGAGATGCAATGCAATCTATAAAAAATGAGATACCAAAGATAGTGAAAATTTAAAAGGTTTTATTTATGGACACTTCATGGATCGTTTTTATGTTTAGTACGGGTAAAATATTGACATAAAATTAAATGTATACATCTGGAAAAAATGTATTTCTTTGTATGCTGCTAAAGATTTAATAGGACTGTGGAGCCTAATATTGTGTATACCCATCTTCAATGCTATCAAGCGAATTGTACTTTTATCAAATGTATAATTAGGTATTTGAACTTATAGCATCATTTTCTTTAAAAAGACAGCATATGCATATTATAAAAGTAGCAAGTTGCCGCACAGTTGAAAAACAAGTTGCCGTACTGAAAATGTGTCAACACGAGCAAGTTGACGTAGGCTTTAATTGTTATGGTCCATATTCTTTAGAAAAAATCTTTTTGATAGCAGATTTCAGTAAATATGAAGTCACACTATCATAATTCTAAAAATTTGTCTGGAAAAAGAATGAAAAACAGTTGAATACTGGCCAACAGGGCGGGGCGACAGAGGACGATCGACCTCGAAATTTTCTGGTACCAAGCGCCCAGTTTACAAGTATAACACAAAATCCTGTCTCGTCAAATCGGTAGAAATGGTTTAAACTAAAGGCATTCTTACCTTGTTTCTTTTTTTCTCCCTTTTTCTCCGCTTCGTTGGTACCTAATTTCCTCTGGCGATGATACACAGTGATTATGGGAAGACCATATTGTGGTACCTGTTTTTACATTCAAGAAGGGACAACATTAACATTCAAAAATGAAATAACATTTACTGTAAAATATGATATTAAATGTTCTTGTCCAGAAATAATATGCCTAAGAACATGCAATGGCTGTGATGAAAATTGCACTGGACAAACTGGTGATTTTAGGAAGAGAGTTACAATACACAAACAACAGATCCGTCATGATAATGGACGTTATCCTTATATTTTGTGAAATTCAATCATGCAACTCAGAATATTAAATTTCGGCATTTTTACCAATTTTATTTTCATTTATATAAATCAGGCCGATTGAATAATTCATCATTTTTACAATAATGTGTGAAATCTGCAATAAAAAAATGTTGTGAATATAATTAAAATAAGGTTGCAATATTATTAAATGTCACATTTATTTCACTTTAATAACAGTCAAGCATGAATACCCAACTCCATACACTTCCATTTTGGTAGTACCTGAACTGATATTTAATGTATCATTTGCATTCAATTGAACAGCTATGATTCCTGTTCCTGTGTGATGATTATCGTCTGTAGAGTCTAAGGGTGGTCTGACATATACCACGCTTACCTCAATTCCGTTCTTCATAATTTTAAATCGGGAGCTTTTAGTATGAGACAAAATATTCGTCCCAACCAAATAAAGTCCTTCCTTTTCGCAGGTAAATATTCCTGAAGATTTGAAATTATCCACATTTCCAATACCATTTGACAATTTCACATTACTGAATTTTATTATATCATTAGTATTATATGTTGTGGTACCAGGAACACACGATGTTATTGCAACTGAAACGAAAAATAAAAATGATATAATATCCAATATGTATGCGCGCATGTGTGAATTGTGTGTGTGTGTGTGTGTGTGCTCTGGAACATTAGGGAAAGTCACTACACGTATTAGAATACACACCAACAAAGTGACTACCTTTTGGAAAGTCACTACATACACTCTGGTAGTGACTTTGTAAAATTTATTAAAATGCTCATTTTGGTGAGCATTACAAGTCCACAAATTTTTACTCGTTGTTTCATTTTACGGTGTGTGTGCGTTTTTCCTCACAATTTTACAACGTCGATTTAATGACTTCACACATTTTACGTCAAAATATGTCGCGCATGCTCGACCGGAACAACATGGCGGCGTTTGGAGGATCAAGGTACGGTTCTTGTTTTTTTATCATAGTGTTCACCAGTTTATCACGTTTTCCCTATCATTTATGTTTTTATTAAGGGAGGGCAATGTCCCTAACATTTATAACATTTAGCATGGGCTGTCGATCGACCATAATTACAGTATTGGGTGGGGGCTCACGCTGATGATGTATTCAACTTTTTCAAAGACAAAGGCGTAAATTCCATGAAAGCTATACATTGGTAGATTTTCGCACCGAGTGGAGTGACGCTAAAACAATTTGGACGATTTTATCACATTTTATTCAAAGAACACGGAGGGTCCAGGTAAGGCGTAATGCCCCCCTTTAAATAAAATAAAAAATTATCGTCATCTGCTAATAATGTAATTTTGAATATATGACAATTTATCATATTCATTTACTAAACACATATATACTCTGGTTTCTTTTATACTAATTCCCCACCCAATGGGTGACTTGAACACTTTTTTAAACAACCAAAACGGTAAGTTAATCTATACATGAAATGGTTGTTTGTGTGACACTGCCCCAATGGCCATTCTACATCTACCCTCGGATACTAACTATATATACGATACCGGTATGTTCCCACAAACGGGTTGCATTTTAAACTAAATTGTCTGAAATGTCGACGTGGTTATGTTTTTTTTCGCCTTGCATGATGTGCATTGGAAGGGGTCAGATATTAATTACTATCTAGAATGGGGTATTAAAAATATAATGTTATGCTATTGTTTCAGATAAGGGTGAAAGTTTGTTAGCATTTAACGTTTAAACCCGCTGCAATTGTTTGCACCTGTCCTAAACTGGGACTATTATACTAATAAAAGCCCCAGTCCTAAGTCAGGAATCTGATGTTCAGAAGAGCATGTCGTTTGTTGATGTGGTTCATAAGTGTTACAAGTTTCTAGTTATCGTTTTTTTATAATTTAGACCGTTTGTTGGTTTTCCTGTTTGAATGGTTTTACACTTAGTCTAGTAATTTTAGGGCTCTTTATATCTTGCTGCTCGGTGTAGAAGACTGTACTTTGACCTATATTGGTTTAATTTTATAAATTGTGACTTGGATGGG
>CM029597.1:65702339-65773595 GCA_017311375.1 Mytilus coruscus | reverse complement strand
AAGTTATGCTAAAATCCACCATTATCCCGCTATGCATACCCCAGATTCCTTAATCTTGCCCAGGTTTGTATTTACTATTGATCATTTTGGTTTTATCAGCTCTTTAACGTTTGTATTAGGTTTTCGACTTTCAAGCGTTTTGGCATCGAGCATCAATGAAGTGACTTTATTCGTCGAAATGGGCATCTGGTGCAGAAAATTGTTTTCTTTAATGTTCAACTCAGTAACCACAGCAATCGACGTATCAGTGCCACAGTAGATAGTTTTTCAGTTTGGACAAGGTTTACATTGTTTATGAATTATGTATAATTAGAATATATTCAATGTTGTACTTCTGTGAACCAAATTAGTCCAAATATATTTTGCAACGATTTGGCTGTCTTGTTATGTCACTTATGGCAAATATTTCATATTGTTTTGTTTGTCTACCTTAACTGTCGAGCATATCTGTTGAATAATCCTTGTACTTCAAAATCAGGAATCATGCAAAATTTTATTCAGATTTATCCATATATCATGTATATGGTTTAAAAATTGTTGTAATGACAAAATTGAAATTTATCTAAAATTAATGCTCAAATATTATCTTTATCATGCATAACTCTGACTCGGGTGTGGCTGCATGTTTATTTTTTGAAATGTTTTGTCAACTCTTCAGATTTTGTATGAGGCGTTTGTTTTTCATTTATTCTGGTCTTGTCAATCAATTAGTAAACATATATCGTCGATATTCTCAACTAGTGCAGTGAAATTGATACCGAGTAATATTTTCATACGTTTATAATTAATACATTGTATTACACTTTGATTGAAATGTTCATTAAATAATGTATTTCATTATAATTACCATTTAGATGTTCAAGCGTATTACATTAAAATATGAATCCAATTTCACAATCGTTCTCTTTTTATGAGATGGTAGTTTTAAATTTATTTAATTATAAATTATAAAAACACAAGTCGCTATTTTTTAATTGTAAAGTGCTCTTTTAAATAATTAGCAGCGTACTACATGTAATCTTGTGATTTAAATAAGAAATTAACATCAACATCAACATCAACATCCAAAGATTTCGCATATATCATATTAAATATACAATTGGCTAGATTCATGTAACTGAGGAGCAGGGAGAAAAAGGTGGGAGTGGGGTGGTGGTTTGGGGTGGGGTGTAAATTTCTATATTCTAAGTTTTATGAACGGTGTGTAAAATACAGTGATAGGAAAAAGCTGATCTGACCACTACAGTATTATCAACTTATTTTTGAAGTGGATGTTACCAATAATCGGCAACGGTACGGCCTTCAAAAACGAGAAAACTCATACTGTATAGTCGGATATAAAGGCCCCGACATAAACAAGATATGAAACAATTCAATTGAGGACGGCGTAATATCTAACAAAACAGTTTGGAAAAAAACAAATATGACAGACATAAACCAACGACAACAGCCGAATACAGGTTCCTGACTCGGGACAGGCACACGAAGAATATGGCGGGGTTTAATATGTTTGAAGGCGCCAACCCTCTCTTTACCCTGTTACAGTGGTATAACGCCACAACACAAGAACAATCTATGCAATACAATATACGAAAAAAAATTAGAAACATAAAAAAGACAGCCACTCAATTACAGGCTCGTGACTTGGGACAGGCACATATAGAATTTGGAGGGTAAATATAAATAAGAAGATATGGTATGAGTGCCAATGAGACAACTCTCCATCCAAGTCACAATGCATAAAAGTTAACAATTATAGGTCAAAGTACGGCCTTCAACACGGAACCTTGGATCACACCTAAAGGCAAACTATAAAGGGCCCCAAAATGACTAGTGTAAAACACTTCAAACTGGAAAACTAACGGTCTTATCTATGTAAAAACGAGAACCGAGAAACACCTATGAACCACAAACGACAACCACTGAACAACAGGCTCCTTACTTAGGACAGGTGCATAAAAATGCAGCGGGTTTAAACGTTTTAACAGGCTCAAACCTTCATCCTAACCTGATACAGTAGTGTAACATTACAACATAAAAGACTCACTATAAAATATCAATTGAAATGGCTTATTTCGATCAAAAGACATTAAAACAAAACAAGTAAACATACACTAAACGAATAAGTTTGATCTATGACACAACATAAGGTATTAATAAAAAAAAAAACGATGAATAAGAGTGTCAATAAGACAACTCTAACCTGGGACAAAATGGCGTTAAATAAAACAACGTACACAGGTATTTTTAAATATAATTATTTTGTTGTTTGGAGTACGGATTTTTTTTTACAAAATTAAAAAATTGTTGTTCAGAGTACGTGTACGGAAGTGAAAATTTATCGTCATACTAAATATTAAATCAAAGGTAGAACATATTTAACATAGTGAGACGAGATATAACATAAAATAAGTTAACATTGAATTACAGAAATGCACTACAAATTGTGTCAACAGGTCAACTTAGCACTAAAGTATGATTTGAGAGAACTCGCAGGTACTAAAAGCTAGTTAAAAGCCAAAGAAAATTAACAATAACACATGTTTGAAGGCGCCAACCCTAACCTGACCTGGGACAGTGGTATAACGGCACAACATAAGAACAAACTATAAAATCGGTTAATAAAATCAGTTAAGTACATTTGTAATACAATTAGAATGAGTCTACTAAGGTAAATGTATATTCTGTAGCTATGAATATGTCCTTTTAATAATAAAGTACTACTCCATATGATACATATGAAGTGTATTTGTTTTTCATTTAAAACTATTATATTTTATTTGTTTTTACAGTGATTAAGATTATAACACAATGTTACCTACATACAAAAGTATAATGTCAGGGATTAAATGTACAACTTATAATTCTACAGATGTTCCCGATTGCTATTCAATACAATTATATTTGCTATCAAGTACAGCAGAATGTTGTCCGCGCCTCCCGTATATTTAAGAAAACGTCACCATTTGGTTGTAATTGAAAAAAAAATATGTGCAACCCATAATGCAGCGTACGTAGTTAGCTTCTATTCAACAGACCATTCATCTATTTCGCAACTGTTAAATTCAAGTTAAAAATAGCTTGATAAATAGAATATCAAATTTATTAACTTACATAAACTTACAACATAAATCTTTTGACTTCATTTCCGTGGACACTTTAACTTCTAAAAACAGATACAGACATATCAATATATGAAAACGGTACTTTTTATAATAAACTAGTACGTACTTTATAACTTCAATATGGAAGCAACACAGGGATGAAAGTATGCGGTTTTATTAACACATAAATTTTATACAAAGTATGTTCCTCAGATACCTTCACAAACTGGGTTAAGGAAAGGACTTTCTTTTGGTTTAAAAATTGTGTTTGGATATTGTTTTAAAGGTGTCCTCCTTTCATTCAATTCAAATCATTATATGAAGTAGTGTATGTAAGTTTGAATCAATATTGTTCCTAAAATCGTGAACATTTTATCAGTTAATAGCTACGATGCCATGGTAGATATGAAGTAGATATGAAACTATGTCATACTGATGCCTGGCGATTAACATGTATTTCCTGAATATCTTTTCTACCATAACGATCGACATAGTGATTTCAATGCGCCCAACTTGTTTTTTTCTGTATTAGGTACGTTCAAGAAAAAATATACAATTTTAGATATCTTTTATTTGCTACAGTCTAGCAGACATATTTATCAAACATTTTGTATAAAAAAAATCACAAAGTTTAACACGGAACAAAATTACAAAAAAAGTGAAACATTATTAAAAAGGTACGTAGTGCTCTGCAGTATCAATATTACGTCAGTTTTATGTTTCATTTAATATTTTAGGACGGTAATTGGTGATGAAGTCCGGCTTGGTTTAAAATCCACCCTGGATTCATCGTGTTGCGAAGCAAACAACACCTGTTGAATCATATTTTTAAATGACATAATGGTACATTTATAGTAAATAATTCTTTGTAATACTATTTTCGTTTATTCATTCATCTTTAAGAAAGATGAATGATCATGATCGAGAGATGGAAAACCATTTATCTAATACATAGATCAAAGAACATTTAAAGATCGGTATTTTTGTTATTTTACTTTTGTTTAATATATGCAGATATTTTGTGAAGTCTAGGTCTTTTCTGTTAGAAATAATTACACTTAATATACATTGAAACTGATTTAAATGCCTGCTTGATTACATAGTATTTAAACGTTTGATGTTCTCTTTGAAATTGAATTAAATTGAGAAAACATAATGATTATGTATGAAAGCGATACCATTTCTAATTATTTTCAAAAGAACATCTTTCTTCACTTTTGTTGCTGTTTATATTTGTACTTGTACATGACAATTTTAAACGCCTGAATATAACTATACTTAGTGGATAGCAGCCAAAAGAAGCTAAACAATCCAATTGGTCGAGTATCAATTCGGTAATTCGTGTCGTGGACGTTTCAAACATTCATATTAATAGAGTACACCTAAATTGTATGTATGTGTGTCTTTTGTTAGTGTTCAAACTTTTCTCTTGTGATATTACAAGGTTTTATATGTCAACATGTAAACTTAAGATCTTAGAGGTTAAGAAATAAAAGAACGATTCCATACTTTCCATTGCAGTAATTATATCAATCATTCACCAGAAACCATATACAAATAATCAGATAATCTTGGCGACAATGAACAAACACTGTTTGCAGTACAACCTCATTAAAGATTCAAGGGTTATAATGTGGTACGTCAGTAAGACTCACTAGTTTGAAGATCAAATAAAATGTAAAGTTGAACATAATAAAGAGGGGACGAGGATATATGATAAGGCCAAGCAAGAAACGTGTAATAAAAAAAAAATATATATAATTTTGTTTTAATGAAGAGCGCTTTAATTGTACAAATTTTAGATCTATCTTTAGCATTATATTTTTAACATTACCGCCAAGAATGTGATTTTATCGATGAAATTGCTTTTCAAGATTCAAGCTGAATCCGTTATTTCTATATTTCTATGTCTGTGATTTATTTATCTATTTTATGAACTTAACTTTCAAATCAAAGTCGTTTTTAAAGTGTGTGCTAATTTTCTCCAAACCAAATCATACGTGTCGTAAAAAGCCACTTCTGTTCTTAAATATACAATGATATGAATACACTCCACCATTTTCTTCACGCACATTTACTGAATTACCACAGTTTTGAAATACTGGTACAAAAATAATTCACGGCTGTCACAGTCTTTGACAAAAAACAGTAATATTTTATTATTAAGCGTTATTATAAAAAGAGCAACAAATCTATTCCAATATTAAAACTGAGCTACACTCACCCTGACATCCCACGCTAGTATTAACATATCCATTCCAACAGGTACACGTAAAGCTTCCATTAGTATTGGTACAGTTAGAATGTTCAGGACATGGTTTTCTTTCACATTCATTCACATCTATCAATATATATATATAGAATGAATGTTTTGTAAAATGAGAAGATGTGGTATGACTGCAAATGAGACAACTCTCAACTTAAGACCAAATGACGGAGAAGTAAGCGACTATAGGTCACCGTACGGCCTTCAACAATAAGCAAATTCCATACCGCATAGCAAGCAATAAAAGGCCCAGAACATGCTTTTTAAAATGATTTCTGAATTAAATACTAAATTAGAAATGAACAAAGTCTTTGTTTGAAAACATAGGATAATGAAAGGTAGCAATACAAAAATATAAGTAAGAAAAAATAAACCCGATGCAAAAGAAAGATGTGACGAACAACAGTCAACAAAACACTGCATTAAACAAGCCGAACCTGACCAAAGCCGATGATTGAGAACGGTCAAGATTTCAAGCTTCACTAGGCATCGATCATTCATCTTTTGCACGGCTGGGTCCAGGTATGTTTTCTTTACAAATTGTATGAATTTAAGTTTCTAGAAAAATACATTATGTTTCATAATGGAAGTGAACAAAATAGTTTGTTTCTTTTGAAAAATAGCTGAAACAAATATCAATTACTTTCAAACACATGAAAAAGCTTTTACAATTAAACATTTGTATGGCTAATGATATGGCATCACACAACACAATAAATTCAATAATAATTAATAACCAAATCTAAGAATTACCAAAATAATATTTCAAAAATATTAGTATATAACATAAACCCTAGAGACCAGTAGAAAAAATATAATGTAATACAGAATTATAAATAGGGCACGGGTGGGCGGGTTTAAAATGATCTCAAAACTATCGAAATTGTTGATCAACGCTTCAACTCGAAATTCAAAAACAAACCAGGAAAGTAACGTAGATTAAGACTTACACAAAAACAATCTTATTTTTCATCTGTTTATCAATGGTCAGCTATTCTTGATGTTTATGCTGCATGGTTTCAACAGATTGAAATTGGTAAAAAGTAAGATAACAAAATACCGAACTCCACTTAAAACACTTGGATATATGATATATATAGTTTTCTCATTTTGAGAATTTTACATAACCCATAGTTGCCTGTCATCTATGAATTTGAACTCTGATAAATAGTTGTCTCATTGGCAACCATACCACAGCTTCGTATTTTATATCATACCAAGCATTTGGTTAAGCAATCACTAACCCTTTAATATTCAAGGAATTTTACGTTTCCTACCCGATATTTTTCCATCATTTCTCTTCAATTAATAATATAAAATTATCTTGTTCAAAACAATAAATATCCTAAGAAAATAGTTTTCTTTGAAGTACGTTTGGTTATTAATTAATTTTTCAGAAAACTTCAATCAATTACCTGTCAAATGAGTCTAAGTTGGCCTTTGTAAGAGCTTTTGTTAAAATATACAATTGATTGAAATTAGACAGCGTTTATTCGGGTAGGAAACGTAAAAATTCCTTAAATATTAAAGGGTTAGTGATTGCTTAACCAAATGCTTGGTATGATATAAAATACGAAGCTGTGGTATGGTTGCCAATGAGACAACTATTTATCAGAGTTCAAATTCATAGATGACAGGCAACTATGGGTTATGTAAAATTCTCAAAATGAGAAAACTTATATATATCATATAGCCATAAAAGACTTAACATGACAAAATGTAAAGCAATTCAAACGAAGAAAAAGATAGGTTTATATACTGAAGAGAGGCCGGCGACGTCAATATACGTCCGCTATCTCGTTTTCTGGGTGAAAGAAATACAAATAATGTCAGCTTTGAAATGAAAATTAAATACTTTTCCATCATTTCTCTTCAATCAATAATATAAAATTATCTTGTTCAAAACAATAAATATCCTAAGAAAATAGTTTTCTTTGAAGTACGTTTGGTTATTAATTAATTTTCAGAAAACTTCAATCAATTACCTGTCAAATGAGTCTAAGTTGGCCTTTGTAAGAGCTTTTGTTAAAATATACAATTGATTGAAATTAGACAGCGTTTATTCGGGTAGGAAACGTAAAATTCCTTAAATATTAAAGGGTTAGTGATTGCTTAACCAAATGCTTGGTATGATATAAAAATACGAAGCTGTGGTATGGTTGCCAATGAGACAACTATTTATCAGAGTTCAAATTCATAGATGACAGGCAACTATGGGTTATGTAAAATTCTCAAAAATGAGAAAACTTATATATATCATATAGCCATAAAAGACTTAACATGACAAAATGTAAAGCAATTCAAACGAAGAAAAGATAGGTTTATATACTGAAGAGGGCCGGCGACGTCAATATACGTCCGCTATCTCGTTTTCTGGGTGAAAGAAATACAAATAATGTCAGCTTTGAAATGAAAATTAAATACTTTTCCATCATTTCTCTTCAATCAATAATATAAAATTATCTTGTTCAAAACAATAAATATCCTAAGAAAATAGTTTTCTTTGAAGTACGTTTGGTTATTAATTAATTTTCAGAAAACTTCAATCAATTACCTGTCAAATGAGTCTAAGTTGGCCTTTGTAAGAGCTTTTGTTAAAATATACAATTGATTGAAATTAGACAGCGTTTATTCGGGTAGGAAACGTAAAAATTCCTTGAATATTAAAGGGTTAGTGATTGCTTAACATTACTTCAATACAAAAGGGCTATATTTGCATATATTCTTAATCCTGAAGAAATAAATGTTGGTTTTGTTTCAGGAAAATCAATTTTGAAATTAGACATTACAAAAAAAAAAAAAAAAAAAAAAAGAAATCAAGTAAAAGATAAAACATGTGGTCTTTGGATCAGGCATATATATGCAAGCTTAAACTTATTCCTCACTTAGGCAAGTTGTGGCTCAACATTAAAAGAATGTTAAATAAAAACCCAAAATAAAATCAGAGGAAAGGAAGATTTCTTAAATAGTGAATATCAACCACCATTGGCACCAACAGAAGTTGACCCTAATGTTGAACTTCACTGCCAGGAATGTTGTAAACCAGCACATATAAATAAGATAAAACACAACGAATGGAAATTTGCTAAGGAGGCGCATACAGTAATTAATTTGAAAAGGAGAAATATGAGACCCAATGTGAGGTCTCTAAACTAAATAAAGATTAGAGAACACTCTCACAAAAACATGACAAGTGTCAACAAAACTTTTGCAGAAATACATGTAATGCTCGTGGAAACTAAAGCTTCATAGCAAATTCAAGTTGTTGATGCAATGATAAAATCCGATGCATTACATTGCATACTGATGGTACAAAGTGAAAAGGACGAGAATATGTGGGCTATAAGTTGGAACATCATCAGGGCACTACAGTTTGGGTATTTGGGAATTGGCACAAGAAAAAGCAGAATACTTGTTTAATATTATTAAGACAGTTTGTACAAATTTGGGAAAACTAATAGATAAGGAAAATCAAAATAATAAAGCTGAAGAAATTATTGCAACAATTACAAACATGATGACAGACAGATATGTAGTTCACTTAAGAATGTATTAGAAAAATAGAAGTCAGAGTGCCTCCCATTCGTAATTAAAAATTTAGAAGCTTATAATGCAGAAATAAAAAGCCTATTCGAAATCATTTCAATTGTAAATTTAGGGTCTCATGCTGAGGCTGCCATAAAGGAATGGGCAAAACAATTATTGTTTGAGATAAATTGCCATCCAACTCTTTTCGTAGTACACCGATTTTTATCCTGCTGCAACCAAGCTGTGTGTTCAATTTGTGTGTCAAAATTGATTTTTATACTGAAAGTGAAGGCACGACAATTGACAAGAATTGAGAAATTGGGAAATTTTATTTTCTATATAAAAATTGGGAAATTTTATTTTCTATATAAAAATATGATTATTTTGATTTCAAATGGCTGTCAATTTTATCTTCGTATTTAAGTGGTCAAAATTGTATTCTCACCAAATTTCACCAAAATAGTTTACAGTTTGCATCGTCGCAGAGATAAGTTTTGTCGGTTTTCTTGTAAACAAATCTTTATTTATTTTATAGTTCATTGGTGCCCTTTAGTTTTGACAGCAACAATTACAGAGACAGATGTTACAGTGACTTTTTTATTTATTTGTTTTATAATACTCAGTTTACTCAGTTTTATTAATTGGACAAAGCAGGCAAAGTATTATTGTAAATACTATACAAAGCTGTACATTTTTAGGCACGTTAAGGGCATAAAATGGAAAAATATGGTTCAATATGGCTACCCAAACCTTTGCGGTAATATCAGAATGGAAGATTCTCGGTTGTTGGATGCCCAATTTTGTTTTATAACATGTCTTACTGAAAAGAAATGATTGACTCTAAAGAAAAAAGTGTATTCTACTGGAACATAGTATTTAAGAGGATAACGCTTTCTATTTGCTTTAGGATCTGGCTATAACGATTGAAATCTATGTATTTTCACTGGCGGCCATTTTGGAGAAAAAAGGGGTTAAATGACATGTTTTGATTGGCCATAATTTTTAACATTAATGGTTTGGGCAGGGTTAAACATATATATGCTTCAACTTTCCAATATCTTGAATTGTTGTGGAACAGCACTTGTAAATATAATAGAAAACTGTAAATGTCAGCTAAAAAGGGCTTTAATAATCAGAATTACACAAATCAAAAGAATTGTTTAAAGCTAGTTAAGGCTAATAAGATGTAAAACATTAGTTCACAAACAATAGTGTTGCATCCTCTTTCTGAACGATAGTTTTATTATTCAAGTTGAATAATACGTTGTTACGTATTTGAACTTATTACAGATCATTTAAAGTATTAATATATATATATATATATAAGTCTAAATTGAAAACAACGTTCAAACCTATGATTGCGTTGGATAAAACCGCAATTTTACACCTGTGCATGTAAAACAAATTTCTTGGTAGAGGGCCTAAATACAGCACAAACAACAATTTCCAAAAGACCAAACAAAGTGAAAAAGTCTATTTTAACAAAACGCATTTGACTAACAGGTCGAACAACTGATGTTCTTAAACCCTGCTGACTGCCATTGGCGATTGCCAAATAAATTGATCACCAGATCTAACGAAATGGATCTAAATATTAATTTAATACCAAACAGAAAACAATAAACTTGTGGAAAAGATGGTATACCACAAACATGAGGTGCAAAAATTTGTACACCATATCCGGATTTCGACAATTAATGTCTCTTCAGTGATGTTAGGGATCGAAACGGTATTTGGAAGGCCATATAATTTACCTCAATTTAGGATAGACTCTTGAATTTTAAAAAGTCGAAATAGGATGAACGGATCATATAAACACGAAGGAAAATATAATACAAGCCCAACGAAAAATATATAAAAGTCTAAATTGAAAACAACGTTCAAACCTATGATTGCGTTGGATACAAACATATATATATATAAAACCTTTGCACCTTTTGTTTGCGGTATACCATCTTTTCCGCATGTTTATTGTTTTCTGTTTGGTATTAAATTTATAATTAAGATCCATTTATATCGGTGATCCGTTTATTTGGCAATCGCCAATGGCAGTCAGCCAGGTTTAAGAACATTTGTTGTTCGACCTGTTAGTCAAATGCGTTTTGTCAAAATATACTTTTTCACTTTTTGGTCTTTTGAAAATGTTGTTTGTGCTGTATTTAGACCCTCTAACAAGAAATTTGTTTTGCATGCACACGTATAAAATTGCGGTTTTATCCAACGCAATCATAGGTTTGAACGTTGTTTTCAATTTACACTTGTATATAGTCAATTAAGATTAGAGTCGAGTGCACCTGCACGAGCGGGGTTCGAACTCACAACCTCAGTGTTGACTGGCTAGTGATTACAGTAGTAACTACTTAGATCACTCGGCCACCGAAGCCCCTATATATATATATATATATATATATATATATATACTTTAAACTAAAGAAGCCTATGAATGATAACCGAATTCTGTAATAGGTGAATATTTGTGGTACATTAGTGCTTTAAACCAGGATGTGAAAATAACCTGTTCCGCAATCTTCCCCATTCCAACCAACAGGACATGTGCAGTTGTACTGTTCTTTGAAATAAGTACAAACTCCACCATACTCACATGGGTTTGGATCACATCTATCTATAAAGAAACATTACTATATACATGTCTTATATAATCACTTTTGTCAAAGATTGATTGATTGACGTTTGGCGTTTTAAAGCAACTTTCAGCGCTTTTGGCTCTATCGTGAGGGTTTATTTTGTATTGGTAGAAAAAGTCGGAGTACTCGGAGAGAACCACCGACTTTTGACAGGAAGTTCCTATTCAATTAAGACAGGGGTCGAACGTACCTGCCACGAGCTCACAATATCAGTGTTGAAATGATATTGATCACTGTAGACAAACTACATAGCCTACTTGGCCAACACGGCCGTACTTGTGTTTAAAACAAAGATCTCTTTTATTAAAACTTATAAAAGGCGTCGGTATTGATGACGAAACCTATACTGAACTCAGGGATTTCACCTATATATAGCTATCATACATACCTATAATGACTTTATGATCTTAAGTGATTATTTTATAACGATTTTGTATTCTGGTAAACGGGAGATAACCCAATTTGAATTATTTACATTGAACATTGCAACCGATACTTACGTGAGAGGAAAATATGTTAAATTAATGTGGTATTTCTCGTTAAATTATGCAAGCTAGTTTGTTCTCGATTTGGAACAATACATCTATATGTCGGTAAAAGACATAATAAGAAAATCGACATCAAACAAAGTGTAGTAATTGTATTTATCTTCAACGAGTTTGGGTCATATATACAGAGGAGAACTGCGTGTTGTACAATTTACACTGATCTGTCACGATTTTCGTTATATTCATGAAAAACCCACCTTCTTTAAAAATGAGAAAGTTCCACTATTTGACTTGAGTTTGCTATTAACTATTAGTTTCGTAAAAATCACTGTCTTTAGTAGTGTAACTTATCTAGCTACGCTTGTACAATAACTTATATTAAATATATGTTGAGCAGGGCAATTCTTACAGTAAAATCATTTACACAATTTGATATAAGGATTTTGTTTTCTGTTCAGTTTATGTTTTATAGTTACAAAATATGAACCATAACTTTGAATACTCGTTTTAACTTCTTTGACTTTTTAACAAGATGAACAGTCGAATGTTATTTTAGAAATAACATTCATAAGTATGCACGTTTTATTCTTATACATGCTCGTTAACAATACTTTTGGATATCTTCCAACGATCCTGGCATTCGCCGATAACGAGTGCGTCGATGCTGGCAAATTGAAATTATTTTATTATAGAATGTTAGTTCATGAGTTACGAAATTGCATTCAATTTGAGATTAAAACTACTGAGGGAAGTTTTGCATGTTCTTTTACAACCAAAGGTATCTGATTCATTTTCTTTTTAAATCATGAATATAATATGTTTATATTATAGAAAGATGAATGTTCGAACTATATGAATTATTCATATTAATGCACATCGCCAATCTGGTAAAAGGAAATATGCACTAGCTGCAAAGAAGATAATCAAAAGGTAATCTAAACATCTTAATACCACAAAGAACATATAATTACCATATAACTGAAACACAAATATATTTATTTTTTTACCTAGAAGCAATTTTAAAAGGAAACACTACAAACATGATCAACATATATGTCTTAGAAAATATGAAAATACCTGAACTTACCAGAAAACAATGATGTAACTGCACAGTAATCGCCTCTAATTCGGGAGGTCAGGTGTTCGATCTCATGGTTATATTTCAACCAATAATAACCATACAACTGGCAAACGAATATATTTTGTTTTACCTGGAAGCAATTTATGAAATGAAAATGTCACTTAAAACACATAAAATATTATATATACAAATTATAAAAATACCTGAACAAAACAGAACATAATGATGTTATGGCACAGTAATCGCCTCTAAATCCGATGGTAAGGTGTTCGATTCCTGTCAATCAATATAGGTTATGCATTTTATTAATTTTCATAAAGTATAAAACCCACCACACAGGTGTTGTCACATGGTTCACATAATGCTACATCACCAGGTACTACATCACTAATTCCTGAAACAAAACAATTATACAAGAAGAAAATATGAGTACTCAGTAGATATGAACATAAGATCTCACAATGCTTCAAAATACACCTGTATATATATTTTGTCTTTAATGACAATTTAAATAGCATCTGCTATATTATAAAATTAAATATATGTGGTATGATTGCCCATAAGACAACTATCCACTCAAGTTCAAATGACGTAATTTTAGGCAACTGTACGGCCTTCAACAATGAGAAAAACCCATACTGTATACTCGGCTATAAAAGGCCCTGAATAATAAAAAATTGAAACAATTCAATTGAGAAATCTAACGGCATAATTTGACTAAAATAATTTACGAAAAACAAATATGACAGACATGAACCAACGACAACCACTGAACTACAGGTTCTTGACTTGAGACAGACACATACAGAATGTTGCGGAATTAAACATGTTTGTGAACACTCAACCCTCTCTAACCTTGTACAGTGGTGTTACAGCACATATTTGGAACAAACTATAAAAATCAGTTGAAAATAGTTTAACTTATCAGATCGATACAAAGCAGAAAGACAACTAACAATAACACAGAACGGACGTGGCAGTGTATTTATACATCCCCAGCAAGAAAAGACACAAAGTATAGATCTGAGAGTACCCGCAGTTACTGACAGCTAGTTCTAAGTTAATAACAGCTAATAAAGAAATTATGTATCTAACACTAATATATCAATCAGTACAAATCCAACATCCAATGGATTTAGTGTAAAGACGTCATTAACAGTCAGAGAAAACACGACCTTGTGCAATGCCAAAATATAGGTATCGACAGATTGTAGTTAAATGCATATGTGTATAAAATACTATTTAGTTTGGTTTTAATTTACTGACAACAGAATCAATATTTATACTAATAAAAACAATATGCAAAAATTCAGTTGCAGTGTTGAATTGGTGACATTTTAGAATTAGTTTATTTAGCGATTGATAAGTTTACTTTGGTCGCATATAAATTTCCGGCTCGGTAAACAACATCAACGTTAAATTTAGAATGTGCTATTCCGTTTGAAATAAGTTTTTACAGGTACAGCCAAACTTGCAAACCAAATTTGTGTATCTTTGAAATAATTTAGTAAAGGTTAAAAGTAATTTGTGGTAACGAAATCCCTGAAATCAAAAACGTCACTACAGACACGGGCATAGCGAACGCGTTGGTATATATAAACACTGTAAGACGGTGACAAAGTAACATCATCGCCCAAAAAAGAAAACTATCAATAAAAAGAAATAGCATCCCTTTTGTCGTAAATTTTGTGTAGAGTTTCAGGTGTAAAACTGAAATGTCTAAATTTAAGAAAAGACACGTTGTTAACTTATTGAAATGGTTGGCAAGTTTCAATGAGGACAAATTGCTTCGTGGCGATGAAAATAGCACCATTGAGAGGTTACTAATAGTGGTGTTAAGTTTACAGCGAAGTTGGCAAATTGATATGCTAGTATGTTGTAATGGTAATTTTAAGAGAAGCAACTGGCTATGCGTTCATAAATTGCTATTGAATTCTGAATTTGTATGTCGAATAGCAAGGCCGTGGGGTGGATATTATCACAGGGTTCATTGTCTGCTTGCCGACCACTAGCTGCATGTCCTTAAACCGAGACTATATATTATATTCGGTCTGCGTGGTTCTAAGATGCTAAGTCGATTCATACGACATTTATCCAACGCACCACACATGTAATTGATACCTCTCATGGTTTATATTTCAATTCAGACAAAAGTATTGGTCATTCTAAAATAACCCTAACTGTAGAATGAAAAGACGGTAGCTGCAGGTGTAAGTATGAACATTGCGATAAAGATATGTTTACTTATTTGCTATGAAAGATGACGAAGTAAATTGACCAACAACAGGTATATATGGTTTAGTGATTATTTTGTAGCTCCCTGTCACTCATATAGCTCACAGCCCATGTGTTAAGGCCTCATATACTTCATTGCCTTTCAAATATGTGAGTTTGAGCATTCCTGCTGATGGTAAATCGAGACAAAAAAAACAATAAGGACGCACTATTTTAATCAGTGATAAGTATTAATTTAGTGCCAGTTGGCAATCTACATGTTTAAAAAAAATCAATTTCACAGTAAAACTAAAATCAAAATGTTGATATATTAGGCCCATAGCTAATCCAAAAGATACACATTTATAAAAGCAACTATACAAAGATTAATTATAATAATTATTATTTTATTGATTTCAAAGTAAAACTAAAGCTATGTTAAGATAATAATTATTATTATTATTGATTTCAAAGTAAAACTTAAGCTATGTTAAGATACAGGTGAATATTTCAGGAAAAAGTTACCAATGTCTTTCAATTCACGATAACAGTGATCAAAGTCCTTTAGAATGGTTTAGAAACATTTGATCGCCAACGTTGTTTTATGTGAAATTTTTCTCAAGCATATATATCATATCCTTGTCCAATCATATTGCTGTAAGTTCCTTCAAACTGTTTCATGTTATTATTCCTTTCTCAACAAAGTCGCTGCATAGACGATGATAGATTGCATAAATAACATAGTGTTGTACCCTGAAATGAAGGTATGAAGAAAACTTTTTAAGTGATTCTTAGTAGGTAATTATATATGTATACATCAACAAATTAAAACAACTAAAATTTGTATTCTTTTGAAATTGTTTTTGGGATGTATAAATACACATCCATGTTCATTTTCTATATAAAGATTGCCTTATCTACATATTTATTATAAGGTTAAATCCATACTATCCTACTGCATGTTGATACTTTTATTTTGTCATTGCACAAATCATGTCTTCTTTGACTGTCCATGGTGTTAAAACACTAAATCCCTGAGATGTGTTTAAGTTGATTTTAGTCTCTGATGCGTGAGTGTTTATTATTAATTGTTTTTGGCTTTTAACTAGCTTAAATCGTACTTTCGTATTAATTTGACTTGTTGACACAATTTGTAATGTATTTTTGTTATTTAATGTTTACACATTTTGTGTTATATCTCGTCTCACTATTTATGATATGTACCACGTTTGATAAGTATTTAGCATGACGATAAATTTTCACTTCTGTTCTGTTCTCGTACTATGAACAACAAATTCAAAACATTTATTTTGTAAAAAAATTCCTTACTCCTAACAACCAAATTCTTATATTTAAAATTACCTGTATATGTTATTTTATTTAACGCCATTTTGTCCAAGGTTATAGTTGTTGTACATTCCCTTTTTATTTAATATTGTATTGATATTGTCTCCTAGATCAAATTTATTCGTTCAATGTATGTTTACTTGTTTTTGTTAATATGTTTTTTTGATTGAGTTAAGCCATTTCAATTGATATTTTATAGAATGTCTTTCTGTGTTGTAATGTTACACTACTATTTCAGGTTAGGATGACGGTTGGCGCCTGTAAAACGGTTAAATCCGCTGAATTTATCTGCACCTGTCCTAAGTCAGAAACCTGTTGTTCAGTGGTTGTCGTTTGTTGATGTGGTTCTTAAGTGTTTCTCGTTTTCATATAGATTAGATCGTTGGTTTTCCTGTTTGAATTGTTTTACACTAGTCATTTTGGGGCCCTTTATAGCTTGCTGTTCGGTGTCAGTCAAGGCTCCGTGTTGAAGGCCGTACTTTGACCTATGATTGTTATTTTTATACATTGTGACTTGGATGGAGAGTTGTCTCATTGGCGCTCATACCACATCTTCTTATTTATATAAAACGACGAAATACACATCAGAAAAGTGATTTTATGAATAAATACGCCATAGCTGAAAATGATATACTTATATACACATTTTGTTACAGTCTTTACGCATACAATGATTCGTCCTGTTCTTTATGGTTTACTATATAAAATTACATTTTTATTTAAATGATATGATATCTATACAACACAAACTTACAGCGCAAAACAACCAGAAAAAGGGCAAGAAGAAGTCAATGTATCAATACGTTAAACATCCACATGCCAAGTTCTATATCGCAAAACATCTTAGCAGTACTGTAAATGGATTGACGTATTTCCATTATTACAGACAAATTTTAAGCTATACATTAGATAGTCAATGACTGTTTTTTTACTAAGACAGTCATATTGATATCGAGAAAAAGTCAAATTCATTACGAAGAATATAAATAAAATTATTGATCAGAAGTATTTTATTTCTATTCTTCGTCAAATTATTTGTAAAATAACAAAATCCGAACTCAAAAGAAATTCAAAACGGAAAGTCCTTTATCAAATGTCGAAATCAAAGATCAAACACATCAAACGAATGGAAAACAACTGTTATATTCCAGACTTGGTACAAGCATTTCCTTATGTAGACAATGGTGGATTTAACCTGGTTTTATAGCAAGCTAAGCCTTTCACTTGTACATGTTGTATGACAGTCGCACATAATTCCATTATATTGATAACAATGTGTGAGCAAAACAAACAGACATAATAGGTAAAATACCACAAAATTGGGATAAACCTAAAAGCAGGTCTGTAACAAGCCAAATTCAATCTAGGTATGAGGTAAACCTACACTCAGTTGTTTGTATATTACGTGTTGCTCGATCTCTTGATAAATTGTGTTTTGTACACTGTTGTTTTCTTTGGATCGTTGTTCGTTTTTTTGCCATGGCATTGTCAGTTCATTTTAGATTTATGAGTTTGAATAAACATTTGGTATCTTTTGATAGCAATCATTTATCTTTTCATTGATGACATAAAGCATTCTGTTCACACTTATGCTTAGAAATAAGTTTCTTTGACAGCAAAACCTTTTTCTGATAGAGAACATGGAAGATACTGCTCCTTTTGAAAGAGATTTGAACGACGACTTATGAGTTTGCGTTGTATTTTGTCCTAAACTGTAAAATATCTCACAAATGTTCCGTTCCTCAAGCAATGCTTTGTTATATGCTACTTTAGTCAAATTTAAATTTCTGTGTAATTACATTATATTAAGATATTGTATTACCGCACTACAACAAAACCACAGAAGGAGAGTATGACATAAACACCGAGACATACAATTATAAAATAGGTATGTACATTACCGCTACATGTAGACATGATTACATGATTAGTATCAACCTAATCAATTTTGTTATGTCTTCCTGTTAAGAGGCTACTTGTAAACACATTATGCCCTTTTATATTAAAGAACTTAAAATAAAACTATAACAAATAGAAAGAAAATAAAAGGTAAAGCGTTTTATCATATTGTAATGCATACTGTTTCGGGATAAAACAGAGTAGCATTTTCTGTTGATACCTTATACCGATATTACATGTAGGTTATACTTTTCCATACAGTATGTAAAGAGGAACTTATGAATAATTATAAAACAAAGCCTCATAGGTGTACTTGTAATATATCCGCATGTACTTTAATCAACAAGACATACATTTACAAATCATAGGAACGCAAAGCAATCTTCTTCTTGTGTCTACGCTTCGTATATTATAACACATTTCGTTACAATACAATTAACCTACTATAAAATGTAATCAATTCAAATTTAAATATGTTTAATCGGCATCTTTGAAGAAGACAATACAACAGTCGTTTTACACTAAGAATATTCCTCTGTGGTGAAATAATTTAACCTTGTTTGTAAGCTCTACTTATGCTATGATTATGCCAATTTCATTTTAATTGAAATGCATATTACATGTATAACCGATATTTAAAAAGCTGAACATTAAATATCTTTCATCGAATGAAACAAATGCGGCATAATCATTCAAAAGTCTGGAAGATATCTAAACATTACGATGTGATATATATTTGAATGGCTTACCTGAAATTCCATTTCTATTTAATATCAGAAATAAGACCAAAATAAACATGACATATATGTTATTTGTTCAAGATTCATCCATCAACTTGAGAACTAGTTATTAAGACATGTATTCTAACACATGTGAATCACATTATACACTTCGCCTATACCATAGGGTGAATTGTAGCGAGAGTCAATAAATTAGTGCAATTTCTTATGAATAATAATTAGACAGTTTTCACGCAGGAATTATAAAGTTGCATGACATGTCGTATGTCTAGTTTTAGTAGAAAAATTACATGTATTACTTAGTTCAAAAGTATAAATAGTAATGAAATAAAAAGATGCATAGTAGTAGTAAATTATAATTGAAAATGGTCTATTAGAAAATTACACAGTGAAGTGGTGTTGCAATGCCTAACCATATTTAGTGTCTTTTGAAACCAAATTGATCGATGTTCAAACCAACTTTCGGGAATAGTCTACCACTATATGGTTGATCATTACAGTTATGCTTTATGAACTGTTTAACATTCTTCACAAATTAATGTTAACAATTTCATAAATGCTACACGGGTTCTTTCTTCTAACTGCCGTTAGTATGAGATGCTAATTGTCATGTCCTTATTTTAATATACATTACTGGAAATATCACTGGAATCGTATTAAAGATGTTGTACAGGTTGTATGCATGGACAGATCTTCCTCGTTTATCTATCTCATTTCAGTCCCTTTGAAATTTATATGTTGCCGATCATTTTCAATGGTCATAACTGGGATTTAAATATTTTTAGTAACAAGACAACAAGCCGACCATTATAGTTGAGAATAAGTAATGACACCTCGAATTAATAGTCAGTCAATATGTTTTCTTTGAAAAACTCAAAGATAGACGAATCTTCTGATGTATACCATGTGAGTGGTATTTCTTATGTTTGGTGTTCACGGCTTTCCAAAAGGCACTTAGATTGTGCTTGATTTTCATATGATGAAGACATAATCTTTCGATCAGTTTAATAGAGGTCTGGAACACGCATATCAGTTACTGCCAGTATAAATTTGTTGATTTATGTTGTTCATTGTCATTTTGCTTAGCTTCATCTGTTGCTTATTCTTATATCGGACTCGGATTTTTAAAACTGATTATTATTCTGCGTATTGCTGTATGTCTTTTTTTATTCCAAATTGGCTTGAGATACATGTATAGATGAGGGTTGAGATCTCTAAACACATGTTTAACCCGCCGCAATTTGTCACCTGCTCTAAACTTTGTTAGTCTTGTATGTTTTTCTTTTATAAATATTTGTTCATTTATATGTTTCGAAGTTAAGTTTGGCTTGCAGTTCGCTAAACTAGTAAACATTATTTTGTGGAGACCAGGGAAAGGCCGCCTTCGATTGCGGGATTTTCTGGCTGCGTCAAAGATCCATTGGTTGCCCTCTGTTGTTTTCTATTGTGTGGTCGGGTTGTTGTCTCTTTGACATTCCCCTGCTCATTCTCAATTCTACCTATATTGTTAACTTCATTTTACATTGTAAACTAATCAAAGTGTTTTACGAGTTAAACCCTTTAAATCCTACTTCCCATGATTTGTTCTGGTAAAATTCTAACTTTGTTAGTATACTCCTATATGAGACGTTCTATTTTGACAAACTTGCAACGATTTATAGTCGAAAAATACTCGAATTACGAAATTCGGGTAATTAATTGTTCGTGAAAAGTAGGCGGTTTACAGTAAAGTATCTCTTTATACAATGACCTCTCAGAAAGCATGAACTGAGACGAATAATCTCCTTAATCTTCTTTAACTTCACGTGCTAGTAAATATGTGTTGTCTCAATAATTCATATTATAATGAAAATAGAAACAAATAAGTTGAATAAATTAAAAAGTTCATTAAATGTGTTTGATAAATCAGTTAAATAAATAACTTTATATATAGAGAAAACTGATTTGAAGAAAAACTTTCAGGATCTACTCTAAGGTAAAACTGTCAGCATCAGTTCTAGGGTAGAACTAACAGAATCTGTTCTAGGGCAGATTTGTCCTAAAAAATTTACAACGTATATGTCAGAATCTGTTCTGGACTAGAAATGTTTGTCTGTCCAAAACTGTTCAACACTGTTCAAGAGTAGAACCGCTCATTCAGAAACTGTTCTAAAGTTTTCATGAGAACTGTTCTACAGACTGTTCAAGAGCAGTTCTCCGGACAGTTCCTGTCAAATTATTTTAAGATAGGTTATAACTGAGCCCGGCTGTTAATATCTGACTTTTGAGTGAATTTTACTACTTATGTTTTATCAATTTCATTTAAATATGCCTTTATATTCTTTTGTATAAATACTGATTTCATAATTTTAATTTTTTGTTCAAAGAGATAATGCTTTTTCAAAATCCTACATATTTGTAGAATTAAACTAAAATTTGATGTCTGTTATCTGACATGATCATGATTTATTAAATAAATACTAAAACACACATGACTTGGTGTATCTTTAAGAAATATCTGTGTCAAGGATGATCTCATATACATAGATATAAGAAGAGGTGGTATGAGTGCCAATGAGACAACTCTCCATCCAAGTCAAAATTTAAAAAAGTAAACCATTATAGGTCAAAGTACGGTCTTCAACACGGAGCCTTGGCTCACACCGAATAACAAGCTATAAAGGGCCCCAAAAATTACTAGTGTAAAACCATTCAAACGGGAAAACCAACGGTCTAATCTATATAAAAAACGAGAAACGAGAAACACTTATGAACCACATCAACAAACGACAACTACTGAACATCAGATTTCTGACTTAAGACAGGTGCAAACAATTGCAGCGGGTTTAAACGTTTTAATGGTACCAAACCTTCACCCTTATCTGAAACAATAGTGTAACATCACAACCTAGAAAACACACTATAAAATATCAATTGAAATGGCTTAACTCAATCAAAAGCCATATTAACTCCAGTGAACATACACTGAACAAATAAATTTGATCTATGATACAATGCAAATACAAAATAAGTAAGTTTCCTCCACCAATAAAAACTGGCCGCCACGAAATAGCCCAAAAGCGGTGCTTAAAAGTGGCGTTCAAACACCAAAAATCAAATCAAATCAAAATAAATAAACTAAGGAAGAATAATTAAAGTAACATGTTATACCGCTGTGAAATATTAAACAATTCAAGCAAAACAATATACTAGAACAAAATATCAGCCATTTGCAATTAGTTTAAACACAGGTAAATTAAAATAATTTTGTTGTTAGGTATACGTGTACAGTTCAAATAGAGAAAGGAAATATTTTTACAAAATAAATAATTTTGATGTTCATATAGTACGAAGAAGTGAAAATTTATAGTAATACCAAACACTTATCAAAGCTGGTATATAGACCAGATATAACCCCGAATAACATTAAATAACAAAAAAAAATTACAATTAGTATCAACAGGTCATAAACAAGAAAGTACGATTTGAGAGTACTCGCAGTTACTGACAGCTAGTTTAAAGCCAAAAAATTAATAATAAAAATCATGCATCAAAGATTAAAATCAACTAAAACACATCCCAGGGATTTAGTATTTTAACGTCATGGACAGTCAAAGAAGACATTACTTGTACAATGCCAAAATAAATGTATCGACAGGCAGTAGGCTAGTTAGGAGTTAACCTCTTTATAGATCAAAATGAACGCGGTGTGTCTTTATACATCCCGTTTGAAAAGAATACAAATTTAGTTATGATTTAATTTTCTGATGACAAATTCGATATTTGTGCCAATGTAAACTATATTTAAAGATGTAATTACAACATTTGTAAGCTAACCTTCAATAATAAGTTTGTTTAAAGGTTCGATGAGTTTACACGGATCACATAGTGATTTCCGCGCTTTAAGTACAATATTACCATAAAATTTAGGATGTGAAATACCGTTTTTAATCAGTTTTACAGGTACAGCCAAATTTACTAAACAAATCTTTGTATCTATGAAAGAATTTAGTAAAAGTTTTACGTAATTTATGGTAAAGAAATCCCTGACTTAATAATTTAACAGTGATGCATTGATTACGTTCGTTAAAATCTATGACATCACTACACACACGGCATAACGAACGAGTTGGGATATATAAACTCCGTATGATGGAGCCAAAGGAACATCGCCGTCTAAAAAGGAAAATTAACAATAGGGAATGAAAAGTCTTCTCTTTTGTCCTAAATTTTAGTATGGAGTTTTCCTTTAGAGATTGAAATGTCCAAATCTAGAAAAGGACAACTACTGCTGTTTATGTTAGATTTAGTTAAAGTAAGTTCTTTTGGGTAAATTTCGGTAGTATATTTAGAGATCTTTGGATTATTTAACGAAAAATATCATCTAGATAACGGAAGGTATTGTTGAATGTATCAACCAAATGTAACAATGACGTATCTTTACTGAGTTTGGTCATTAACTGAAATTCATAGCAATACAGGAAGAAATCTGCTATTGAAGGGCGCAGTTAGTGCCCATAGGAATACCTACTACTTGTCGATACACTTTATCGCCGAAACGTACATTTGTTGTCCAGGAGAAAATTTAAAGCTTCAATCATATCTTCACATTTCCAGTAAGTGTATTTAGCATACTTTCTTTTTTCGTTACAGAAAAAGGCTTTAAACGAGTTACAGCAAATAAATTTGTAATGAGATTTTCAAAAGACCATTCAATTAAATATGAAAATTTTTCTTGATAAGATTGTGTGGAAGTGTAGTATAGAGTAGAAAAATCATAACTGTCAACAGAATTAAAAGGACCATCAAAAGCATGTACTTTATCTAAAACCTCTAAAGAATTTTAACACTCCAAAATATTATTTTCATAAACTTTATTACAAAAGTTAATAACAAGTTTTTGAAAGTAGTATAGGAGGTAGTTAGAAGCACTGATAGATTGGTAGTAGAACACTTAAGCTTACTAGATGCGGAGATGAAACGGAATTTAAATGTTTTTTGTGCAATTTAGGTAACCAGTACATAGTAGGGACTTTCAAATGTTCGGAAGAGGCTTTAAGCTGGGTAGTGGCAGTGATATGCTTGTTTACAATTTGACTCTCTGTGGAGCGTACGGACCTGAATGTAGATGAATTTGTAATTACGTTTTGGAGAACTTCCGTGTAGTATATGCGTCACACCACCACTACATTGTTTGCTGCTTTGTCTGCCGGTACGAACACAAACCGCTTTGCAGTACTAGGAGTTTATTTTTATTCTAGAAATGGGAATATCATGGACCCTATTACTAATTTCAGAATTGTTTTCAAAATGAGATATACGAATATTAACAGTATTCATAATTTTATTAAATAACTGTCTAGAGATTTTTATCAGATTTTCACGTTTACACCAATTTTACAGTAGACAGACAGAGCGTCTTTAATGACCTGACGACACTGTTTCCAATCTATTTTAGATGGAGGACGATATTTCGGTCCTTTCTTAAGAAAAGTTATGACCTCACGGTCTTCGAAGATGTTGAGGTCTCCTGTAAGGACATGACCATAGGAACATATCTAAAACTAGATGTTTCACAGTCTCAAGTGGAAGGAACATTATTTTCTATATTGACGTCTGATGTAACTGACGTATAATTAAAAATCAAACTTCTGCTGGTTTTTTTTATAAGAATACGAAATAATAGGGGTTCTATATTATCAAAATATGGAGGTATTTGGCTTTGGATGGTAGAGTCATTGAATATACTAGATAAGTTAATAAAATCAATACCTCTATTTATATATTTTAATTTAAGAAAATGACGTTTATGATTTTCAGGTTTATCAATACTAGGAAATAGCCTATAATGACAAAAGGCTGTAATAATACGGGTGCATTCATACATTGGGCTAAAAAAGAAATTGTATCACACTCCAAAAATAGCATATAATTTACTTATTGGTATTTGACCAAGTTTGCATAATACTTGACGTCTGCCATTATTTTATATTATAGATAACAGATCAGCAAGTGTATAATTTATACGATGTTTAATACGTTGATTACGGTTTTGTGTTTGCCATGAGACCTTTTATTTCTAAGTCGTTTATCGACGAAATTAATGACATCGATTGAAGTTTTAGTATGTATGTTTTGTAAGGTATAAACTGTTGGTATATTTTCCCTCCTCGATTATGATATCACCAGCCCAGTTGTCATCTCTTTTAAATTGACATGAAATATCACCATGATCATTGATATGTTAATTTTTTAATTATTGTTTAGAAAATTTTGTATAGTTCGAAACACTAAGGTTCTAGATTGCCTTAGCCCTATTTGACATAATTTTTACGAATTTTTGGTTTATTGCATTGTGGCATTGCGACGTTTTTAATTTGAGCGTCACTAACGAGTCTTATATAGACGAAAGGCTCGTCTGGCAAACGCAATTAGAAGCCTGGTACCTTTGAGGAATTGAATGACTCTCGTCACGATAAAGCCTTTTGGAACTGATATCGCGTAAAGCAATACACAATCATTCTAGCTACATGTATCATGACGCTCTTCTTTTGCTATGCAAACAAAACCATTTTCTAATTCCAATAAAATTGGGATGCACGTGAGAGACGTTACAAATAAAATTACTATCACTTTTGAATGCCACTGGATATTAGGAAGGAACGAATTTATGTTGTTGCTAGCTAGGAATTAGAATAATTTTTTCTAAAAGTAAGTCGACTTATAAATCGTTACGAAGTTGGTTTTCTTAAACGCTTTGGTTTCCCAAATAAAACGACAGCCTTTTAAACGTTACTTATTACGGAATACGAGGAGTGACCGGATATATCTTGATGCGTACAACACAGCAGGTACATAATATGCACTAGTGAACAGGATCAGTGCATCTGTGGGCAGCTCCTGAGTTATTTCCATTTTGTTGTGGCCTCGTGTTGCTTCATCTTTTGAAGTAGACTTGATAGTTTTATAGGCAGACACTGGTTAAAACTGTCTTTACTTCATCAAAAGTAGTTTTTTAATGTAGAAATGCGATCATAATTACATTGTAAATCTGAAACCTTTACTGTTTTAAATCTATAAAGTTTATTTAGTATAACATCACATAACAATAAATCAGATTTGTTTTCACGCGTTTATAAAGTATCTCAATTTGATTTTATCAGTTTTAATCATTTAAATTGATACGTATTGACTAGTTTTAATTTCAACATCTGAGCTGTACACAGTTTAATATGCTTTAAACATCATTTCTTCTTGATGGCTAGTTATAAAACTACACCATTAAAAATTAATTGATGTTAACAGCATATTAAGGAGATATTTTGTTTTACTTTTGATAAAAAATCCGATGATTTTTAAGTAAATTTAACGCTATCAAATTTCCAACAATCACAAGATAATGTTTAAAATCGAAAATAATGGCTTTATTTTTTTATGCATTTTGTCTTCGTGACTGACTGGTAGGTTTAGGATAAAATGATCAGAAAAGACATGCATGTCGTTACACTTAAAGCAACAAATTATATCAACTAATGTATCTATTGTTTATTATACTTTTGATCTTGAACTGTATGTTTAATGCAATGACACTTTCGACGATGTATCATGTGTATGTATACAAAACAACATAGTTTAATTACGTACTACAAAATGAAGAATACAAAAGCTTATAAACTGTGATTAACATGTTAAAGCAATAAAAATTTGAGTATCATTTTAGAGTTCAAAGATTTTTCGTAACTTTCGTCATTTCGTCAATCGATCGATCTCTAAGTAAGACTTAAACAGTTTCAGAGTCTGTAGTTGTTCGATGTGGATCAACTTGAGACTGTATTTGAAATGTAACATATCATCACTTACTTGTTAGTTTTACCATTGGTACAATTTATCATTACTCTCCTAGTATTTCTTGAATACGATACATTAAAAAGCCGTCACAATAACTGATTTTTCCTCGTCGTGATCAATACGACAGATGCCCTTTTCAGATTTGGAAGCTGCCTACACTTCCGGAGAACATGACTATGAAAGCATTAAGGGGTTCACGTGGCATAATTTTTCGTTCCCTAATTTCCCGTGTACAGTTTTGTCAACTGTTGATTGATGTTTGTATTTGTTTGCCAAGTTGTTGTAATAGTAGGTTTTCTTCGACGTTTGGCCATTGATATCTGTTTACTTTGAACCATCTCGTTTGTGGAGTGGTAGTGTTGCTTTTCTCTAAAGAGATATCGGATATATCGTTCCGATTACATTTCACACAGTCAAACTGACGGCACTCTTTAACAAGTAGTTTATTGTAAAATTCAATTAAACCTTTGGGGTTATTAATTATTGTCTTGAACATTCAATTATGATATGCAGATCAAGTCCTCAATTAATTAATTAAAGAAACTATATAAAGGGAAAAACGTTTTGTGTCGATGGGTTGCTGCATCATTGACGTATATCCGCATCTTCTTTTACCTAATTTTATTTTGCTACAATTTTAAGCATTTAAATATCGATACATTTACAGTTACTTGTTATAATTACAACTGACTTGTAAGTAATAAAATTGTGATAGATATTATGAACTGTTGTCCAATATTTCCTTCTCTGCGGACTGTCTCCTCCAACAGCCTGTCGCTCCTTAGCTTCTGTGTCAACAGTTTCACAGTTAACAGCATTTTGCTCATCTACTGTTTCCAGTCCATCTTGCAGGGTATTAGTATCAAGTCCCTGGGATTTTCGATTTCATCACTTTCCGTCTTTACAGCAAGATTTTGTTCTACTTCCTGAAGTTCATTCTCCTGGCTGTAATAGGCATCTGGGCTATTGTCGCTATTCCTCGTAGTCACTCCAAACGTTGATTTTCTATAATAAACATCAATGCATCATGGGTGTCGATTAGGAAGAAGGAACTGCTTACAAATTTAAAGCCCTTGGGATCTCCACCGGCATAGGTTAAATTCGTGTTGTTGAATCTTTTATTTTCTTTGTAGTATTTTTTAATATTATCTCTTTGTATGCTATTTTAAACATGGTCAGTTTTAATTCCACCATGAGTATCTTTTCCTATAGTATCTTGCAATGCAGGAAATTTGAAATGGGTTAGACTCTGTGCTATACTTTAAAATCCATGTTGTGCAATATGTTTCTTCTTAAGGATCACTCCTTAAGAGTCGTAGAATATCATTATAGGTTCTTATTAGTATGTTAATCATTAAACAAAGGAATAACAGTTTCTTTTATAAATTGCCATTTTCATCTTCTAAATGTACCCACTAAAACAAGTATCTGAGATGGGTTTCATATAAAGATAATAACAAATATTTTTAAAAGTATAGGAAACGTTGAAGATTGTATCAATCACAGATCATAATGATCATGTTTTGAATAAACATTTTGATTCTGATTGTGATCAGTGTAATATTGATAAGAATAATTATACAAAAACACATATGGCGGAGAAAGACAATAAATTCATAAGATAAATAAAGAATACAAATACATATTACTTATTCAACGCGGAGGCTTAATATTAAATAGGAGCAGAGGTACAATTACAAAAAATATGTATAATTTCCTGTGATACAGGCGCGAGTGATATTATGGTGTCGGACACATGACATTTATGAAGTGTTATGTTCACATTTTCATAAAACATGGCATTGCGTATTTGAGCTGAACTATCATAGAGTCTGTTAATCATGCACGAAGTATACTATTATTATTGAGGATAATAAAGCTATATCTAATTAAGTTTAGGAACGTTACAATTACATTAATTTTGATTTCAGTAATTAGTTTTTAAAGTATCTGCAGATACCAACTTAAACAAATTATTCACTAAAATAAGGTAGGAGAGACGAGAATGTTAAAATACTATTTGAGGCAACTTCAATATTTACTGAACATTAATCGGAATAAATGGTTCATGTAAAATGCATTTTTTTGTCTGACCGATGTTCAATCGATCTTACATTAACATTAATTTGTTAAAAAATGTCTCATTTGCAAATATGCTGGTCCGGATATTCATCAGTTTTCATCAGTCAATAGGCCATTTTTCTTTATTCTATATTTGTTTTACCTTTATTTCTGTTTTTATACAAGTTATATTTAAACCAGTTATTATTCTCTTTTGTAAAATAGTTTAGCCAATTATTCTCTACTCTATATTTTGGCCTATTGTTCTAACTTCTGATAGGGCCTCAGTGGACTTGTGGTCTAAGTAGTTCATCGACTGTAAACCATTGTTAACCCCACAACTACTCTCAATATGTATAATCACCACACAACCTTATTTGTGTAATTTTTTGCTTATCGAATTTCAAAAATCGAAATATGTTTAATGCTATCTTGGATGTGAATGGCAAGGAAAATAGAGATGTTAATGTGCAGCAAGAAGACATTGACCTGATATTGTTGTTCACAATGTTAAATTTACCTTTTTCTTCTAAATAGCACATAAATGATAGGAACAAATACAATCATAAATAGTACCAACACACCTAAAAATGTCATCCCGACTAGTAATGATGTATTTGCTGTAAAATAAACAAATTTATATATACATGTAATAGAATAGCATGATTACGTATTACCATCAAATATAAACTTCATAGTACATTTGTAGCATACAAGGTAAACATTTGAAGCAGAACATGCTATATATATATATATATATATATATACCCATACAATTGAAAGTCTATAACCATTTAATTAAAATTACAGAGAACAGCATTTTATATTTTGAAACTTGACCCTTTAGTAAGAATGATCGAGGTTATGTTATAGAATTTATTGATTTTGTTTCTTCCATGTTTTGGTTTGATAGAACCAATATTGTGCAAAAGACAATGTGAAAATTTGAGATGTTTTGGGAGCAGGAAACAACTCATTTGTGAGCCAAGCTTGTCAACGGCATAACATAGCTATAAGGGCAAGGCTGATGTTTTGTATAGGTTAATTAACAGGGATCATATTCTGTTCTTCTTAGAAAATGTCCCTTCTTTTCAAAAAACAATATCGTTATCAATTTGATAATAAGCGAACAATACCAACAGGGGCTTTTGGTAAATGAAACCCGATTATATTTGAACAGAATCTCAAATTTAAGTATTATAATCATATAGTGTGTATCATTCTTTTTAATATATTCATCTAAGGCTCTCTAATTTTCATTGTTTTCAAGTTATAGTTTATGACTTTCGGAATTTTGGGTACTCGATGCTCGTCAACTTCTTACTCCCTCCCCTTTTGAACATCTTTTGATTCGAGCGTCCCTGATGAGTCTTTTGTGGACGAGGAGCAGGTCTGGCGTAAAACTATTTAATCCTGGTATATATATATTGAGTTTATTTACAACCATTAGGTCTTTGCCACTGCTGGTGGAGGTTTCTTCATGGAGGTATCAACAGCCCAGTAGTCAGCACTTATGTGTTGACATGAATTATAATCGATATGTTCATTATTATAAATTAACTGATTATAAACTTTGAATGTTTCGAAATACTAAAGGTTTTCTATCCTAAGAGTAGATTGTCTTAGCTGTATTTTGCAAGACCTTTCGTTATTATGGGTGATCGATGCCCTTCAACTTCGTACTTTATTTAACAATTTATTTTTGATTCGACCGTCACTAGGAGTCTTTTGCCGACGAGGCGTCCTGGTATCTATGATGAGTTTATTCACAACCACTCTATCGATACCACTACTGGTGGAGGTTTAATTGCTGAAGGTATCTGGAGCACAGGGTCAAGACTTCGATGTTGACATGCATTATCATTGATATGGTAATTATTATAAATTAACTCATTACAAGACTTTGCATGTTTCGAAATGCTACGGATTTTTACCCAAGGAGTAGACTGTCTTAGCTATATTTGGCAAGATCTTTCGGAATTTTGAGTCCTCGTTAATCTTCAACTTCGTACTTTGTTCAGCCTTTTAACTTTTCGATTCGAGCGTCGCTGGTGAGGATTTTGTGGACGAGACTCGCGTTTGATGGCAATTAATTAAAACAGTAAATCCTGGTAAATATAATGAGTTTTCATATATCTAGACTTCTTTATTTTGACCATACATTATATGACTGTTCTTTTCGCATACATATTACCGGTCCTTTTCCAGTCTTGTTCCTAAAATTTTCGATCTCTGACAGTGTTTTGTGTCACTCCAATGACATTCAGAATATCTATATCCTAACATGTTATTCTTATAAAGTTAAAAACGAAAACAGTGGTTTTGCTTTCGTTTTGGTATAACTAGTTCTATTTTTGCAGTTCGGTTAATTGAATTCATTGCATTGTTAGCGGTCAAATATATTCTTAATAAAGAAATCTTCTATTTCAGATTTTGTGACATCATCTACAATCAATGTATCCACGTTAAAGTAGATAGTTTGAACCTCGATCAAGCACACTCGACTTAAACCATTATAATTTGTAATGCTTGGGTCTAAATAGTTCATATGCTTGCAAGTTTTTACATACATCTCTCCTTGATACGAATTGAACTAAAATCAATGTTCTTTACATCGTATTTGAATGTATATTTGACCTGTTGATACTAATTGTAATGCTTTTTTGTTATTTAATGTTATTCAGGGTTATATCTGGTCTATATACCAGCTTTGATAAGTGTTTGGTACTAATATAAATTTCCACTTCGTACTATGAACATCAAAATTATTTATTTTGTTAAAATATTTCCTTTCTCTATTGTAACTGTATACGTATACCTAACAACACAATTATTTTATTTACCTGTGTTTAAAGTTATTGCAAACGGCTAATATTTTTGTTCGAGCATATTGTTTTCTTAAATTGTTTAACATTTCATACCGATATAACATGTTACTTTTATTATTCTTCCTTAGTTTATTTATTTTGAATTTACATTGTATCATAGGTCAAATTTATTTGTTCAGTGTATGTTCAATGGTGTTAATATGTCCTTTGATTGAGTTAAGCTATTTCAGTTGATATTTTATAGTGTGTCTTTCTATGTTGTGATGTTACACTATTGTTTCAGAAAAAGGGTGAAGGTTTGGTACCATTAAAACGTTTAAACCCGCTGCATTTGTTTGCACCTGTCCTAAGTCAGGAATCTGATGTTCAGTAGTTGTCGTTTGTTGATGTGGTTCATAAGTGTTTCTCGTTTCTCGTTTTATATAGATTAGACCGTTGGTTTTCCCGTTTGAATGGTTTTACACTAGTAATTTTGGGGCCCTTTATAGCTTACTGTTCGGTGTGAGCCTAGGCTCCGTGTTGAAGACCGTACTTTGACCTATAATGGTTTACATTTATAAATTTTGACTTGGATGAGGAGTTGTCTCATTGGCACTCATACCACATCTTCTTATATCTATATATATAGTTTATTCCTTTGATCAAATGATTCGCCAATTTATTTCGTGTACATTTTCTAAGATGAAAACAGTTCCACCACAGCAGTAAATTTTCACAACAGCAGTAAGTACACATTTTTGAAGATGTAACAAAAGAATACTGTCGTTTTGCATGACTATTACAGATGGATTTTTTGGTGTTCTTTGTTGATAAAGCAAATGTTGCTAGTTTAGAAAGCTGTGTTATGGGGTATTTGACACACCAAGTTGTTTGTAAGGACACTTACGTAGTATGAATATCAAGTACAGTAAATGAATATTTAGTCTTGAATCTTTGGTTAAAATTCATATAGAACTAAGATAAAACCTATGATAAAAATAAACGATTTTGATTTGTAAATCTGGCCGCTGATGCACAAACTTTATATTAGAGTCTTTCAAAATCTCATTAAGTATGTGAATGTATCGCCCCACTTTACACAACAATAACCTTTAGAAAAATATGCTTAATCTTAAATTGAAAAGTAACACTACGGAGTCATAGGTGGAACATGAACTACTTACCCTTCCACAGCACCTGCATTCATCGCCGATTATTGTCCTGCTGTTCAATCTTTAGTTTTTGTGTAGTGTGATGTGATCTATTGTTTTGTTGTTGTTGTTTTTTTTAATTTGACTTATTGTTTTTATCGTCAATTTGTTAGTTTCCTTTTTTTTAAATATTTATGCAAATGGATGACACAAACGTATTTAGTATTTTTTAAGTTAAACTTATATCCGACTACCCTGCTCAACCTCCGCATACCCGTATATGATTAACATTCATCTCAATATGGATTCATTTTAACAAATCTGTATCTATACTTAGTAAGACATCTTCATTTGGTTGCTAATGAAAGAACTAAGTACAGACCCATAATGCAGCGTACACATTTAACTTCTTTTCAATAGCCCATTCATCTATTTCATAACTTTCAAATTCATGTCCAAAAATAGCTTTATAGTTTGAATATAGAATTAATCATAGACTATCAAATCTTACATGCTGATTCATTTGACTTCTCTTCCGTGGATACTCCGTCTTCTATTAAACAGATAAATACATATTAGTAGATGGATACAATACATAGAAAATGAAAGGATATGGAATAAATGTACATGGGACAAAATCGCACACGCATACATAGAAAATATAGAAAATTATCAATGAACAGGGCTTTTATTCCTGTTCCTCATCTTGACAGTTGATGTAGGGTCTTCAACAATGAACAAATCATTCATACCCTACAACAAGGTCAAGACGGCCTAACGTCGACTTAAGCGGTACTATTGATAAAAATAAAGTAATTTTGAAAGATATCGATCGCCGCTAAAATATGCCTTGAAGTTACACATGTCGGGAGCGGTCAATGAATTACATAATTTATAATTACGGGCGAGGTCTTTGAACATATATTTGTCATACATTGCCCAACAAAAGACCAATAATTTCGAAACAACAAATGATAGACAATACATATAAAACTAAACAACAAATGATAGACAGCACGGGGCACATCGAAATATTTGTAAGAAAACCTAGCAGTTTAAAATAGTATGAAAGGGCAATATACAAAACAGATGACCAGACCAGTATTTTGAAGAAATTTAACCAAACATGAAATTTTGACGGTGTATTAATATGAGAAATTCTCACATGAACAAGCACACCATAATTGTAAATATTATAATTTATTATATTACAGTTTGCTTTTTTCATTATAAATTAGTACGTACAAAATAATTTAAATGTAAAAATACCAAAGTGGATACTAATAAGCAGTATTTATAAACTAATTTATTATGTTCTGCAGTTCAATTGACAAGCTTTTTTCGGGAGAGATGATTTGTTTTTTTCTAATTTTTGCCTTTTTGTTTTTAAGTGGTGTTTGGGTACTATATTGTTGCCGTGTCTACTCATTTAATTTATATTATCATTTCCTCAATTTATATTATCAATTTGAATCAATATTGTCCCTGAAATTGTAATGTGAACCTCAGAAGGAAAAAAAAAACATGATGTATATCAATGACTACTAAACAACGAATTATATTTCCAAATATTTTGGACACCCTGTTGAAAATAAAACACACAATCATAACTCGAGACGATTAACACTAATCAAATACTAGAAAGTCAATGTTAAGCAAATACATGTAACCTATAAGAACATCAAAACGAAAATGGCAAAAGAATATCGTTTAAAGTCAACATTAAGTTGAAAACTTATATAAGTATGATTTATGATCTGTAAGCTGAATGTATTTAGTCAAGTCTTAAAATTTAAATACGAAAAGCAGTACGGAAACACTAACTTTCTCGTATATCCAGTACACCAGCTACGACACCAATGTAGAAAACAAAGCGTGTTGTACAGATTCCTGAATAGGTTATCTACAGTTTCGTATGCAAAAATATCTGATACTGTTTTCAATGCATTTTTTTTCTGGGTCTGGTACGTTTAAGAAAAAAAAAAAAAAAAAACTGTCATTCAAGTGATAGCTTTGGCTTGCTATAAAACCATGTTTAATCCACCATTTGTCTACATAAGAAAATGCCTGTATGAAGTCAGGAAAATGACAGTTGTTTTCTATTTGTTTGATGTGTATGAGCTTTTGACGTTGCCAGTTGATAAAGGACTTTCTGTTTTGAATTTTCCTTGGAGTTTGGTCTTTTTGTTATTTTACTATTTAGATATAATTACAATTGGTATCGCTTAATAAACACAACTGTGAAAGATTTTCAATACAAAGGAAAAAACACACACGCATGGAACTTATTTTACAACACGTTTAACTTTTCAAAACAGGTACGGTTTGGTTTGAAATACATATCTGTACTCTTACATACATATCATAGGAAAACCATCACCCATATATACATATTCCTAGATATCAGCCATACAATTGACATATCAATTAAATGTTAACGAAATGGACTATTCATAACACATGTAGTTAGATACAATAATTAGTCCATAGTTTCCAGTCAACATAACAAAGACGAATATGCCTGACCCATTGACACTTATATTTCTTCTCATAGACATTTTATCTACATACAATCACACCTCATTGGTATGTATTAAACATTTTAAAAGGGACAAATAGATAGATATTGGGTTTTAGTGTCCGGCTATCTGGGTGGATATTGTGTACTTCATGGACCTATTCTTGCAGAGTTGAATCTGCTGTTGTTTTTCCCTTTTTCTTGCTCCGACCTAGTGGTTGAGTTTGGTACGGTGTGTCTGGCCGTTCTGGTAAGGCAAAGGCAGTTTGAATGGCCTCTGGATCTGGTATGGTTATCGGAGATGAATGTGATGGTGTACGAAGTAGGTCAGGGCCATCGATGTCAAACTCCTTTGTAAAATCTACCCTTCTACGCTTACTACTAGCTTTGGATGGAGTATAGAAGTATCGGCGATGACATGCCTTCTGTGAGTTGTATGGACTGGTGACATTATCAGTCTTGATGTTGACACCCTTTGGTTCTCCGTGATACTGTGTTGGTGTGAGTGGTATACCAAAACTGTGTTCCTGCCTTGAGTCATACAGATGTTGTCAACGTTTGTACTGAAGGTAGGTTCAGGGCTAGAAGCTGAAGCAACGGCTTTTAAGGAGTCCATCCAATGGGTGAAACGCTAGGCATTTCGTCCCTGGTAGATGGAGGCTTCTGTTCCCTTTGTAGGGCCGGCTTAGGTTTCCTGGATGCGGTGTCCGGGTCCTTGGCCTTGATCCAGGTGAGTTGGACTGTAACTCGATTAGAACTAGCGGTAAATTTCCATTCTGGTTCTTTTCCTTCTAACTTCATGGTGGCTAGTAGCGCTTTCAAATCATTTGGAATTTCCATAATGAGTGCTCACGAGGTCGACGGTTCAAAATACACAAGGGACAAAAAGGACAAATATTAGCGGCACACCTATATATAGGAAGAGTCCCATGCGCTTATCAATCAGTTGGTATCTATCGCGAACCTTAAACAACATAATTCATTACTCAGGTCTTGAATACTCAGAATGATTCACTCTGTGTGTAATGTTTCCTTTCTGTAAGTAATTAAATTATATAATCAATTTAAGCCAAAACAATAAACCAACATCATCTTGAAACCAATCAGAACTATAGGTGTCAGACCACCAATTCAAAATCTCTATCTGTTTACTATATCCAAATTTTGCAATTTTCACATCGGTCTAATTATTTTACCTAAAGTTTAACTTCATATAAACCAGGTATATCCTGAATTATACATGTGTCACCTTTCTGCATGCCAATTTTCTTGTAACGAAAACTACCGTTCAGAAGCCAAGTACTACTAAAAATAACCCTGGTTTTCTGGAAATCTTAAATTAGTATACCATAGAGCGCATTGATCCTTAATTTATAATGCAAACTCCAGGATAAGTTAATTTTTCTTCAAAACGGTCTTAATATATTTCTCTTTCACCAAAGTTTCATTTCTGCAACTTTGTTGGTGAGTTAAAGTAAACAATGACATCAAAAGCACTATTTTTGTCGGGGAAGGGCTACTTTTACATACGTTCTAAATTAGAGTGAGTGAATTGGTGGTCTAAAACTTTCGTCACGTAATAATTTCATAACGGCATGTATATCGTATGAAAGTAAAAGCTTAGCATCGTGATTCAAAGCAAAAAAACCCTGTTGAATCGAGTTTTCCTGTTTGAATTTGCATTGGAGTTCGATATTTTGTTATACTGTTTTTACATGAGAAAATTATACATTAAGATCAAACAGTAGTTCAGAATACTATTTCCGTAAATTCTTTCTTAAAAATACGTAAATATTACAAAAGCTGGAAAATCAAGAAAGAAAACGAGTCGAGTCTAGATTTATTTATTTAGAAAGTATCACATTTAAAACATACGGTATAACTGATTTAACTGCATGATAGAGTATATACTGTTTAATCGTTTTATGTTCTCTTTTGAAATTGAATTTAATAAAGAAAAAAAAATATCATTTTAAATGAAAGTGATATCATTCTAATTATTATTTTACGGGGACATCTTTGTATACATATGTTATTGTTGATACTTGTACTTTAGAACCTTTAACTGAAATTTTAGCAGAAAAAAAATCAGGCTAGAATACATCAACATTATAAAGACTTGAACATCTCTATATTTAGTGAAAAGTAGCCAAAACGTAGCAAACGAATTCAATTGACCGAGTATTAATTTGTGTATTCGATTCATGGACGTTCCTAACATTTATATTAATCAAGTATAACTGAATTGTATATATGGTTGTCCCTTGTTAGTGTTGAAACTTCTTCTTAATGATATCAATGGGATCATTATATAAACAAGTAATGCTCTTTGAAATTGTAAATGCTCTTTAAAATTGCAAACAAAAATAATTCTGTATAATGTAATTTAAATTAAACTGATATCAAACATTTGTCAGACACCATATACTTTCATTTTGAAATGAACACTTGCATAAACTGTTTATCATGAGATGAATTAATCAGACACTTTTGCCGAGAATGAACAAATACAGTTTTTGCAGTACAGCCTCATCAACGACTGAAGGCTTATAACTCTGTACGTAAGTTGCGCGTTACGTGTAATCAGTTGAACAATATCAAGTGGGAACGGTATATGAGAACCTCATTTTGTCGCTAAAATTCGTATGAAAGATTTAAACTGAATCAGTTACTAAAGTCAATTTCTTCAAAACCATGGCATTAATCTAGAGAAGCAGTCGCATTGTCTGCGATTTATTTATATTTTATGAACTTAGCTTTTAAATTAAACTCCCTCTTAAGGTGTGTGCAATATTTCAAAAAAAAAAAAAAAAAAAAAAAAAAACACCAAAAAACGTGTCGATAAAAACTTCACTTTTTACTGTTAAATGTAACAAGGGTAGATTCAACCATGTTCCTAACCAATTTTATTACCCCACTGCCACAGCTACGGAATATCACTATAAAATATTTTTGCAGCTGTCACAGTCTTTAAAAAAAAATCATAAATCGTTAAACATAACTAACGATTAATTTTAATCATAATCGTTGCTTTAAAAAGAGCAACATATCTATTCTAATATTGAAACTGTTATACACTCACCTTGACACCCCATGCTAGTATGAACATAACCTATCCAACAGGTACAAATGAAGCTACCATTAGTATTGGTACAGTTAGTATGTTCAAGACATGGTTTTCTCTCGCATTCATTTACATTTATCAATATATAGAATGCATGTTTTATAAAAGTGAGAAGAAGTGGTATGATTGCCAATGAGACAAAACTCAACTATAGACCAAATGACGTAGCAGTAAGCAACTCTAGGTCACCGTTCGGCCTTCAGCAAAGATATCCATACCGCAGGGTAAGCTATAAAAGGCCCCGATATGAACAAATCCAGAAAACAAAACGGCCTGATTAATGTACAAAAAAAAAAAAAAAAAAAACGCGATAAAAATAAAATATACAACTACAAATAAATATCACTAAATGACAGGCTCGGCTCCTGACTTTGAACATGTTTTGCATGGGTTTTACTTGACCTGAATAAGTGCTGTTAAACTTCTATGTGAATAAGCTATTGATAGAAACACTTTTAAAAATGATTTTTGAATTAAAGACTAAATCAGAAAGAAACCGAGTTTTGTTTGAAAAAGGAGGACTATGAAGGGTTGCAATAACAAAAAGATAAGTAAGAAAAAATAAACCCGATGCCAAAAGAGGAAATAACACTCAACAAAACACTACAAAGAAAACTTCAATTGAAGAAGACGAACCTCATCAGAGCCGTTTATCGAGAATGGTCAAGATTTCAAGCATCATTAGACATTGACCATTCATGTATTGTGGGGTTGGGTTAAGGCAGGTTATTTTAATAAATTGTTTGAATTTGAATTTCTTAGAAAATGTACTTTGTTTCATAATGGAGGTGAACAAAATAGTTTGTTTATTTGTTTCTTTTGAAAATAGTTAACAAAAATTTATTACAATAATTAGACTTTCCAGCATGTTATTGAAAATGAGTTTCTCTTTGGCTTAAGGTGAACCAAATTATTTGTTTTTTAATTTTATCTTAACCAAACTAAAATGCCCAACCCGCCATCAAAAATGACTAGTCTTAGTTATATCAGTCGCTTTGAAATAACTATTGGATTTAGTTATATCTAAGTGAGCATAAAGGATAAATAAGTACACGTAGAACAGGGACTGCTTATAATACAAGGGTTCGTAATAGATAATAGAAAGTAACAGGCATAAATATATATATTTTATATGGAATGTTCTGTATTTTAGCATTGTATTTCATATTGGTATGGTGTTATTCTTCCATTTTCAATGTTTGAACTTTGATTTTACATTCGTTTAATTTTATCGTTGCTTTTGTATGCATATGATGAAATAATTCAAAATACCTGTGCATTCACCGTTCTTATCCTGATAGCCATTTTACAGTTGCACCCATAACTTCCAACTTTGTTGAAACAATCAGAATGGCGAGGGCACACGGTAGCTCTCTGTTTGTTCGAACATTCATTTATGTCTGAAAACATATTCGCAAATAAATCAAGTCCATTTAATATAATTGTACAACACATTATGAGGTCTTTGAAATTTGAAATTGCCTTCATCATGTTCTGTTATATTCTTAACTCAACGAACATGGTAAAAGGATATTTTGATTAATTCTTAAATATTCCGCTATCTCAAATAGTATCATTTGTTGATTTTCAGTCGTTACAAAATGAATAAACATATGAAAATAAATCAATTAATTTCCCTTATGACATTACCTGTACCAATTGTACAGCGTCAAATGCACATTTTAAAATAAATGTCTCTTCAATGATACTGGAAGTCACAACTGTGAAAATCCATAACTTAATCATGTTAATGAAAACATTGAAAATCTGATTAAACAAGAAAGGATCGAAAAGGAAATTCCAACCTAGACAAATATTCCGAGCTATACATGAGGAGGACACGCTCCTTAGATAAATGTTATTTCGACATTTTTAACCACTACAAAATTCAGTTAAACGATATCCGTATCTTCTTAATTCGCGCTAACCTAATCACTTGTATGATTAAAAAGGAGATGTGGTATGGTTGCCAACGAGACCACAATATACCAGAATCCAAATTTCAAAATTGAAACAACTGAACGTCACGTACGGTCTTAAAAATTTGAAAATCCTTATCGTATAGCTACAATGGGCCCTGACATGAACAAATGTAAAACAATTCAAACAAAAACAACAACGACATACAGGCTGATGTATGTACAAAACAATAAATGAAAAATAAATATAATCAACAGACAGAAACCAATGACAACCACTGATTTACAGGATCCTAACTAGCTTAAGGGCAGGCCCCACATCTGGAACTATTGTGAAACAGCACATCTACATGATTAGACCAAATTGTACAGATCGGTTGAAAAGGGTTTCACTCATTAGATCGACACAAACCACAAAAACAGCTAACAAAAGATTAAAACACTGTGGACACCAAGAACCAATCAAACAGCACTCAATTTCAAAGAATTCACTAAAATCTAAGTAAAATATTGTCATATTTGTAAATTAACTGTTCTCAAAATGTTGTTCGCCAAACTAAGGATTTTCTACACCAGGAATAGATTATCTTATTTGTATTTGGCAAAACCTTTCGGGTTTCGATGCTCTTCAACTTCATACCTCATTTTGCATTTTATTTTATTTTATTTGAGCGTCACTAATGAGTCATTTGTAGACGAAACGCGCGTTTGGAGTAAAAAAATCATAAGCCTGGTATCTTTATTGAGTTTTGTTTACAAAAACAGGTGAACTTTGGATTACATACCCAGCAACAGTTCACACATGATATCGTTGCCTTTCTTAAAGAATAGTTAAGAACTCAAATTAGGTAACACATTGTCATTTATCAGTTCTAAGCACTGTCCATATAATAGTAACATGAAAGAAAATAAAGTTAGACCTTAACAAATGCCAATTACTTATTACTGAATTCTTAAATAGACTAATGCTTATTCTGCATTAGTGCTTTAAAGATGCTTAACAAGACTGCGAAAACATTTTTACCTGTTGTGCAATTTTCTCCTTTCCAACCAACAGTACATGTGCAGTTGTAATTTTCTTTGAAATCAGTACAACTTCCATTATTCTGACATGGGTTAGGATCACATCTATCTATAAAGACATATTAATTGAAAATGAAAACTATAGATATATATAGATATACATACACAATTTTTATATAATGACTTTTGTCAAAGATTGATTGAGGACTGTTTGTGTTTTACTCCACTGACATTCCACATCAATTCCTAGTCAGTTTAGATACACTATAAAGATTGAACGTTCCTGCCTCGAGATTGTCATTGTGGTAACTGCAGGCGATCTACGTAGACTTTACAGCTGCTGAGGCAACACTGGTTAAAGAAACATCTCTTATACTGACATTTATGAGAGACGTCGGTACTGATGACGTAATCTATGCTTTATGAAGGTGTCTCACCTATATATCTATCTAAGTTAAGCTGACGACAGTCAAACTCATAACTAAAACAGGAAATGTAGTATGATTGCAAATGAGACAACTATCCACCCAAGCTCAAATAAAGTGGATGTAAGCAATTATAGGCAACCGTACGGCCTTGAACAATGAGAAAATCCCATAACGTATAGTCGGCGTTAAAAGGCCCCGACATGAAAATATGAACAATTTAATAGAGAAACTAACGGATTAATTTATAACAAAAATATTCAAGAAAACAAATATAACAGACATGAACCAACGACAACTACTGAACTACAGGTTCCTGGTTTCGGACAGGCACATACAGAATGTTGCGGGGTTAAACATGTTTGTGAGAGCTCAACCCCCTAACCTTGGACAGTGGTGTGACAGTACAACATAAGAACTAAATATAAAAATCAGTTGAAAATTACTTATAGGTAAGATAATATTTGGTCATGTTTTATGAATATTTAAAGCCCGAGTATTGTCTGACCAATTTAGAACATATTCACACCTTCGAGTGACATAACAAAAATAGCCTATCATTGTAATAATCAAACTTTGATATTAGCTCACTTTACGTGTTAACATGTTAAGTAAAAGAGATGTAAATTATTTAATGGTCATTTCAACAGATGGAATGAAAGAGCAATGAGACAGTTTTGTAATAACAAAAAGGATAAATTATTCAAAAGATGGAGATTTCCTCTGCTTCAGGTACAATTTTATCTTACATATCTAAAATTCCTTCATTTTAAAAAGCACAAAATGTTATATACATGTAAATCAGCTTTTCTAAAATTGTATAATTTTAATAAGGACAAAACTTCATAAATAAATTTTAATTTACAATCGTTTCAACATCACATGCTTGTTTTTTATTGATGAATGTATTGTTTTTCAAAAACTTTCCTTAATTTTTATTAACAGTCATTGTTTGTTAAAACATTGAGTTTGAGGTTTGGTATAAAATTTGATGTATTTTACCAACACCTTTGTACCCTTTTCAATTTTTTTTCGGGGGTCTAAATATATACCATTAAATAACATTTATAATGTTGAAATCCCAACTTGAAATACTTTTTAGTTCTATTCTCCTGATTTAAATTATAATACCGGGTAATTAAACAAACAACAGTACTCATGAATTTTTCTTTTCCTTTATCACTTGGACATTGCCTTGGGGGTTGTACACTTCGGATTTTAAGAGTTCTCTTTCATAATTAATCTACAATGAAAATTCATCCATGTGTAGCATTTTATAGTGCATGGAAACCCATGTACTATGAAAAATAGAAGGAAAAGATTGATTTTCCATTGGACGAGAATGGGTGAGTATGTTCTAATTAGATCATCAGATCGATACAAAGCAGAAAAACATCAACTAAAACACAGACCGGACGTGGCAGGGTTTATTTATTCCCATCAACAAAAGACACAAATAAAATTGAGAATGGAAACAATGAATGCGTCAAAGAGACAACAACCCGACCAAAGAGTAGAAAACAAACCAAGGCCACCAATTTGTCTTCAACACAGCGTGAAAATCTCGCACCAGGGGTGGGTTTCAGCTGGCTCCTACACAATAATGTATACTAGTTCAGCAAAATGGACGTCAAACTAAACTCCGAAACATACAGATGAACCAAAATAAGAAAGAAAAAAAACATACAAGACTAACAAAGGCCAGAGGTTCCTGACTTGAGACAGGCGCAAAAATACGGCGGGTTTAAACCTGGTTGGTGAGATCTCAACCCTCCTGAATAACTTTAGCCAATGTGGAATAAACAAACACACTACAAAACGGTACTGAGTGAATTGCAAGGGACATGTCTGAACAGTACTGTTAATTACAGTGGATAAGTTTGATATCAACTGAAAGCTGATCATTACTGACAAAATTATTGTTTAGACTTTTCAGATCATGTTAGATCAAAATAACCGTTTCAGACTAAACTTGATTAACATAATCTTAACTTTTTATTCTATAAAGATAAATTTTCTGGTTAACAGGAGATAACCAATTTAAATTTTGATTCATCTCCCATCACAATCAATACTGACATCTAAAAATTGATAATTGAAAACAAAACCTTACGATAAAAGAGATGATTTCGCCTCCTTAATTGTGAACTTTCACTTCTATTTAGCAGCATTCCAGTAGCGCTTGCAAACGGAGTATATATCTCCCAGTAGATACAAAATTACAGGGCCTGTATTTTCTATCATGATTTCCTTGATAAAAGAAGTTGTTAAAACAAGAGTTCCAAAGTTGAAATCATTCGTAAATTTTACGGACAGCACCATGTGTTGGGTGACTTTTATGGAATATTTCTTTCACAGATGACGACGGATATGTTCCAATTGTCGTAACCACAACACCGTCCTCTTTCCTCTTTATCACCGGGTATTTACATGAGCAGCACGACGGATGCTACATGTGGCGCAGGATCTGGTTACCCTCCGGGCACCTGAGATCACCCCTGTTTTAGTGGGGTTCTTGTCGCTCAGTCTTAAGTTTACTATGTTGTGTTTTGTGTACTGTTGTTTGGCTTTCGTTTTTAATTTTTTAGCCATGGTGTTGTCAGTTGATTTTGGATTTATGAGTGTGAATGTCCATTTGGTATCTTTCGCCTATCTTTTAAGTTAGTTTACAATTATAGATATTTGTAATATATGTCGCATTGAATTAAAATATGCACGAGTTTGTTCGTCCTCGATCAGAATCAATACATGTATGTATCTATAAAAACATTTTAGAAATTAAACATACATGTTTCAAACTGTTGTGATCCTCCTCAATGAGGTAGAGTCACATATATAGCTGACAATTATGTGTTGTGCAAGTTTCAATAATCTATCACGGCTTTTGTCATGTTCATGCAAAGACGCATTCTATAACACAATGTTGACTGCTATACACCTATTTTTGACATTTTACCTATTATGAATGTTTATTTTGTTCACACATTGTTGTCAATATAATGGAAATTTATGCTACCATCATACAAGTGAGAGGTTTAGCTAGCTATAAAACCAGGTTTAATCCACCATTTTCTACATACGAAAATGCCTTTCCAAGTCAGTAATATGACAGTTGTTTTCCATTCGTTTGATGTGTTTGAGCTTTTGATTTTGTTATTTGATAAGGGACTTTCCGTTTTGAATTGTCCTTGGAGTTCGGTATTTTGTTATTTTATTTTTTCTAAAAAAATCATGCAAGTTCCACTGATAACTTGCGTTTGTTATTAACTTATAGTTTGCCAAACCATGTTCATACAGTAGTATAAAACAATCAAGCTACAAATATTCAATTGATAATATTGAATTTAGATACGTTTAACATGGCAATTCTTACAATAAAATCTTTTCAAATCCGACATTAGGATCTTTTTCTATTTGGTGTAAGTTCTAAATACGAAAATACTTAAACTACACAGAATACAACGATGTCCTGGCACAGTAATTGCCTCTAATTTGAAAGGTCAGATGTTTGATTCCTGCTCAGTCAGTTTCGATCAATTAATGTAATGCATTTTAATAATTTGCATTAAGCATACTCACCCACTTCACATGTGCTGTTACATGGTTCACATAATGCTGCATCATCAGGTAATTCGTCACTAGTTCCTATCAAGAAAAAATATCGTAATTATATAAGATGCAAATATGAGTCCTCAGTTGGAATGAATATCTTATCTTAGACAGTTTGTATAGACTAGTGACAATTTTGATCTAAATACCATCTGCTTTGTTAAATTATTTCAATGGTAGTGTAGTTTCAATGAGAACAATTTGCTTCGTCGCGTTTGAAATAAACAGCACATGGTAAGGTTCCTAATACATGTACTGATGTTAAGTTTACAGCGAAATTGACAAATGGATCTACTAGTATGTTACAATGGTAAACTTATCAAAGATACAATGTTTATCGTTTGTACATTAGATGCTAGATTCGTTAAAGTAAGACTATTCAGTGATGCTCTAATCAAAACAGTTGGAAGGCCAAATCAAATAGGAAGTGGAAGTCCATTAAACACGGAAAATATTGAAAGTATAATGGTATATATGTTATTAACATCTAATTAAATCGACATTTCAATTTTAGATAACATAATACAGGTAAACATTGTAAACAATAATGTGTTTTCAAAAATAAAAAAAAAAAAAAAAAAAATATGCTAAATGAAAATTAAAAGTCCTAGATTTATTGAGGACGGATGAAAAATGTAATATAGGATCTAGATTTGAAATTACAAGGATCTATTCATGTACACTACAAACAATATGGATTTTATATGTTTAAAGTTTAAATAACGGGCACAACTGCACATCCGACACATACATGTATAATCATTTTACAGTACTTTAGCTTCAAGCTACATATCTATTAAACAATGCATTTATTCAATAAAGTTTAACGCATAGCTCTGATTTCTTGTTCTGGTTTGTCTTTGCTTATGGTTCTTTTGGTTTTATCAGTTCTACAACGTTTGTATAATGTTTTGGTCTAGAGAATTACTGGAGAGATATTCAATTTTGAAAAACTGATGCAGTAAAATTGGTACCGTTAAAATAATTAAAAAATATCATATATAACAGAAACAACATTCAAACTCTATGCATATCCCTTGTGGATGTAGAAAATGCAGATTCAACACAGAATGCAGTGTTTGTTTAATATATTTCACAGCACAAGTATTATTTTTGATGCATTAAAATACGCACACCAATATTTCCAGTCAAGCAGCCTCAAAGTAAAGTAAAAAAAAAAAAAAAAAAAAACAGAATGACAACACTTTGCCATAAATCAATATTTACAAATTTGAGTTACAAGGGGAGATGGGGTGGTGTTTTTGGGTTTTAAACCAAAGCTTTTAATAGTAGGATATATAAAATCATTGTAAAACATACTTTTCGTGAATCTAGGACACAAAATGTTATTCCAAACTAGCCAGTGGAACTTGTTGTTCTTGATTATCATACAATGACATTTTACCCTTGTGGTCACATATGCATTTATACTTACTTCACGAACAAAGTATGTACTTTGAAACTCAGAAGTTAAATTCAAGCAATTTGATTGGACGAAAAGTCAATTGTTTTCAATAATGAATAGCCCATAAGTTGTCAAATTAAAACACAAGCACTTTAAAAGATGTTCATAATACACAACTCTCAGTTCGCACTATCACTATTCTTTGTTTATAGCACGAGAAAATATGAGTTTGGATATATTTGGAAAAGTTCACACAAAACTTGACATCTTTAGAGGGTATTAGATTAATATGACTACAACTTCACTGTAGTAAAATTCCAATTAACAATACAGAACGGACGTACACACAGACCGAACATAATACCCTTACTATCAAAAGTGGGATATCAATCTGCACAGTATAGCTAGCATTTAGATACACTTACTCTTCCGGAAAACCTGAAATCAACTACAATTTTCGTGGGATTCGAGTTTCTCAGTGTTTAGTTTTGTATTTATTGTTTATTGTTTTTTGAAATTGATTGTCGTTGGTTCAAATTGTCTCGTGTTCTTGCCATTGTTTGTTAGTTTGCGTTTGACTTTTGAATGTCCACTTTGTTTCGTCCACCTTTTTTTATATCGTATATTTATAAATACAGTTTACCTTGTCTTCTTAATGTGCGAATGTTCGGTGAGCCTGTGTATTGACAAAACGTGCTACACATTGGGGCATCATCAGCTGGTGTTTTTCCTCCTTCTGTCGAGTACACTCTCTCTTTCGGAGTGACGCTATGGAAAATATCTTTGAAAGAAAAAAATATGTTACTTTATAATCAAATGTTCTTTAAGACTGACGAAGAAGACCTTATATACCCTCTCTAAAATGGATTTCCTAATTTTTAAATGTTTATTATAATATTTGTACTGTAATATGGTCTCGATTACGATAAAATTGTTTGTATTTGATATGGACTAGTATTCGAAATATTCATAAATATGTATACATTCAACACTCTCAAGGAGAGCCTAAACAGACATTGTTTTTGTGTTTTGAAGAAAAAGTTCTCAATTTACCGAACCACGTGTTTGTGGTCTGCCAATCAAAAGAGTTGAATCCTCATAAACAAGTATATTTGCATACAAATGAGACAATAGCTCGTCATAAAATATTCGTCATAATTCAATATCTAACTTGAGAAATGGAGTTTATCTGATTGATTATAGTACTGGTTTAGACTAAACGGCCAGTGGAAATACTTTTAGTATTTTTATCCATGCCTGTTTTATATCGATTCCATGAGTTAAGCCCTTTTCAACTGATTTTTATAGTTTGTTCTTATGTTGTGCTTTACACCACTGTCCGAAGATAGGGGGAGGGTTGGGCGCCTGCAAACATGTTTAACCCCAACACATTCTGTATGTGCCTGTCCCTGTAATTCAGTCGTTGTCGTTGTTGTTGCTGTATATCATATATGGTTTTCGTTCATTCTTTTGTTCATACATGAGGCCGTTAGTTTTCTCGTTTGAATTGTTTATACTCTGGTCATTTCGGGGTCTTTTATAGCTGACTATGCGGTATGGGTTTTTTGCTCATTGTTGCGGGCCTTACGGTGACCTATAGTTAACTTCTTTGTCAGTTGGTCTCTGGTGGAGATTTTCGCATTTGCAATCATACCACATCGTTTTATCTTTATATTTACTAATGCTCTAAGATAATTTCTTTTTAGATATTTCATAGTAATGATGTATATCTTAATCCAATTCATATCATTATAAACATATATATTTTTTTTAAATGCCAAGTATTTCGATATTTACACAATTATATAACAATATATGCATACTGTGGATTTGTTCTGGACAATATGAGTATTTGGACCATACGCGTATGGTCCGGGTATTTAATACGATAAACGTGACATTAGGTATGACCCTTCAAGGTGTCATAAATTAACCATTTTTAAAATGAAATTGCGACTTATTTAATCAAATGGTAATCATTGTTACATGTTTAATGTCTAATGACAAACACAGTACAGGAGCAGTTTGAACGATGTCGTATAACCATGGGATCAAATTCCACAGAGGGAAGGACACAGATGTTATGCCGCAAACTTTCAGATCCAACATTGTTGGGCTGTATTTGATACAGTCTTTTTCATGTATTTGTAATGTGTAGTGTCAGCCCTATTTAGCCCTGTTTAGCCCTTGGTTGTCAAGACAGTGTATCAGTTGTGAGTTGTACACGTATATAACAAAACTGCATCGATGTGTCTACATGGAAGGTATTTATCAGTCTAAATGGCTGGTCTGCAAGGTTTTCCCCCGTAAATGCCACTATATATCATGTCCAATGTTACAATTCTATGTAAGTCGACTAGGAAAAAAACAGAAATCGACTAACACAAACTATATTTTTATACAGTTTAGGAGGAGTTGCTTAGATGTCACAGCGGCATGGGCTAACATCCCGCTGATGGAAGGAGAAAAGCATATTACATATACCTCGTCTCCAAAAAATTTTGAAAGGAAGTATATGTTATATTCAGTGTAAGCCGTCTATGGTTATACGATGGAGAATGTTATCCGTAGAGTTTTCACATATTTACACATACATGTGTGTGAGTTGTTGTTTGTGTTTGTGTTTCAGTGCTTTTATGCATAATAACATAGCATTTACACTCATCTACCTTTTAAGCCTAATCGTCTCTTGCTGATTTTTGTAAAGGTTGTCTATTCACGGTTATGTAGTATGAGGAAGTGAAGTCACATACCTGACAAAAGGTAAAAGTAATATAAATCGTTGGTCACTTTTGTCAATTTCATACAAAGATATAGCCGTCTGTTACCACTAAAAGGACCACTGGTGAAGCTTGTGTCGCTTCTGAAACATATTAACATAAAAACTATACATGTACGAATTAAATTCACAAGCCTTAGGTATTTAATTGTAGGTTAGACAAAATCCTCTTTGGCGCTCATTACAGCAGATGAAATTAAAATGATTACTAGCAAAGAAAAGTAAACCCCTTCATTTGAACCTTTGGTGGATAGTTGTTTCATTGGTACTCATACCACATCTCCTTATTTTTATAAAACAAATTTAATGGAATTTTTTCTTGGTGCTTTCTGTAGGTACAATTGATTACTTATGTTTCTCATATTGTTTAAAAAATCATGTAAATCCACTTAAAAAGACGAATTCTTTCATTTACTTCTTTTTTCTAATTGAAATTAAACATAAATCTATAAATAATGAATTTTAAAAAGACAAATCGTTCCTACTTGACATAAATACTTTTATTCATTACTGTTTTTTTTTTTATATACTTTTTTTCACTTCTAAAATAGCCTTTGGTTCATATAAATAGCGAAAAGCAGACGGGGCAACAATGCTAAAATAGTAGAGATCTAATTATTCCTATTACCATTATAATTATCAGAAGACTTTTGTATGAGTTTAAGCTCTAGATTTTCGATTTTTGACTTTTTTCGTGTTTTGCCTAAAATACTAAGAAGTGAAAGTTCTAAAAAAAATGCTAAAAACAAAACCTTCGGACGATATCTTCTAAAAGGTGTTGTACTTAAATAAAGACTTTTTGATCAAATCTAGAGTTTGCAGATATTATCTTGAAAACTATTCTTGATATACGTAAATAACTATAAACTATAAACTATAAACAGCAGCTTGTGTCACTTCTGAAACATATCATAAAAACTATACACGTAGAAATTACATACATCTGAAAGATATCTTATAACATAAACCTTACAAATTTTATTGCACCAGATGAGCATTTGGACAATAAGTGTCTTTTCAGTGATTGTCGAGGCTAACATATTTTAAAATCCAAACCTAAATCGAAAATTGAAGAGCTGACAAAATCAAAAAGGACAACGAGAATAGCCAAATCCGGGCAAGAGAACAGAGCTTTGTATGAGGAAGGTATAATCCTTAATTTAAAAATAATTTCCAAAATTTTGTAAAAGTAAGTTTCAATAACACAATATCTGCATGTTCATGCCAGTACCGAAGTTACAGTCATACAGTATAGTACATGCTATATCAAACATTACAACAACTTTAAGCTTTATTTTCCCTTAAGCTTCAAAATGGGGAAAATAAATTCTGAGTGATTTGAGTTATTTTTATATTGTGCGTTTTATCTGCACAATTTGTTCTTTGTATGAACCGATGTCAGAGGGTCAGGATGGGGACATTCAAATCGGTATTCTTTGAGTGTTTAGTATTTCAGTATTTGTTTAATAATTTAGCGCCCATTGTTCTCTTTTCTTTAGCATATCTGCTCTGTTTTTATCTCTCCTTTATTTGTTTACCTATTATTTTCTTTTTCTTAAAGTTCACCAATTTCCTCATAGTAAGGCGGTTCAAAAAATAGCCATGCCACTGCTTGGACCATTATTCATCAATGATATAGATATCAAGCCTTTTGTCATAATTGCCTAGACTTATAATTCATATTCATTGTCCTGACACGTTTGAGTCGTTGAATATTTTGTAATGTTAAGACGTTTATTTTCGCGGAGTTTAATTTTCGCGATCCATCCGGCACCTAATGTCTTATCTTATTTAGCTATTGTTGGGTCATTGAATCTGATTTTCCATAAAGGTAAAGTTTGTTTTTGCCATTTTATTATAATTGTGAAAAAAACCCTCAGAATGTATTTTTGTTTGGAATGTACAAGAAGTAAAAGTAACATTTTTGAATTTGGCGGGCATTTGCACGTACAAGAAATACCAAGTTGCTGTCTGTCGAAAACGGACTCTATAAACATAAACATGCAACCCAAGTAGCATTACCTCATATCAAATTCAGTATAATAATTCAATTTTGACTTTTATCAAAATTTAGTATCAAAATTATTTAATCTTGTAAAGGATATTTATCGGACCTCAGATTTTTTTTTTATCGATTTGATAATGTTGATATTAAATGTTGATGAATGCAATAATTGTAATTATCATTTTTACAAATCTAACCTACATAAAGATTGCAAACAAAGTGGTGCTATCCGAACTGAAAAGGAATAATAATTAATGTTCCGTATCGATTTATAGGTTCTTCGCTTGAAAAAAAAATTGAAGCAATACTTTATAAATTTCATGCGTCCAAAGCTGTTTTCTGGAATTATCTTCATCGAGAACGCTCAAAGCCAATATTTGAAAGCAACGGATGTGTACGAACCGAAACAGTTAAAGACCTTTATCACCAAAAAGGACCTACAAAGAATAGCAAAATCCATCTGAGGAACAAGACAAATATTTACTTTTATCGGTAAATTTTCATCGGTCGATAACAAATGTGTTACAACCCATAATGGCTCGAATTATTATTTAAAACACCACACTGATCAAAAATGCAGTTATCTAGAAAGCAAATTTGTAACAAACATAAATTTGTATTTGTGATTTCCTTGATTCCGATTAACCTGTGAGGTCTAGTAACACTTTCCCTATTTAAACATTTAAAAATTTGTCACTAAAAACAAAATAAATCCACCTTTTAGAAACATTAACAGGTGTACAAGGGACCCTGTCGAACTCCCAGTTTTGAAGGCATATGCCCAATGAAAAAATTCCATGAAAAATAAAAATGAAATTTCTTCTAGAAACAAAGATTTTAAAGAATGTCATACTGTGCACAATCATAGTTACGAACTGTTACTGTGACACTTGACCTTTGACCTACAGACTTAAACTTTGTTTGGTTTCATCCGTTTTCTATTTTCACGCACTTTCATTAGATGAATTAAAATCCTACAATTGTATCCAAAGAAATGACCAAGAAACAATGAATAGCATTAAATATTTATATATTTTGTCTGATTTATCATTTGTGACCTTGCCCTTTAAACAGTTTTGCAGACAACCGATAGTGTTCTTCCCCTTTTTATATATTTTACCTATATAGGTTTATTTTGAATTCGGTTCAAAATTACAATTATGCGTGGACCAGCATCATGTCCAGTAGAATATTCTACGAAGTTACATTTTGTAGGTTAAATTCTATCCATCTGTGCGTTAAGGTGTGGATAAACAGTGTGAATCTGACGACAACATGGATGACAAGGACGCAGGACGACATATATTAGCCCAATGACGTATTTGTCGTTCACAATCGCTCTAAGGTACCTGTAACCTGACAAACCCTATGTATCGTCCGATCAACATGTGTGCAGTTCTGTATATATGTTTTTGGCTTATTTTTGTCGTTTTGCTACTGTCTCACTGATGTAATGAGTCAATCCCTTTAAATTGTACCATGTACGATGACAATTTTTAAAAATAAATCCTGACATATTTCTTACTTGAAAACTACAATTGTCTGTGTGTTAGAGATGTTTAAACTATTGATGCAAGTCCAATCTCTTATTGTTGTCCCAAAAGCATTTAAATTGATGACGGAATTTTGTAACGTTGTAGTTGCGATGTTGAGAGTGGTTGATTGGTCTGAACTGTCTGATACTTTTGTGTAATTATATTCCCACGCAGCATTCTTTAGGTCTGTAGGCAATAAACAAGTGGCATCTGAAAATACAAAATTTGCAGTTCACAACTGATGAAATGTAAAAAATTCGTAGAAAAGTACATCGCGTCATCGATTAAAAAACTGAGAATTGACAAATTAAAAATAATTGTAAAATTATTTTCGGTACAATTCAGGTTTTTTTCCCCAAAAAACACATAACGAGTAAAAATACTATTAAGACATCAATGTTTCAGTGTAACTTCCCGTCACTTTCAATCATAAGAATGTTGTGTAAATAGTGTCGGATTATTTCGATTTTCTCCGTAAAGCAAAAATGTAGTAGTTTTTATACTAAAGATTGTATAAACAAAAGCTTGAGTAATAGACACAATTTTTAAACCCATTACGACCTTTTGGCAGCGAAGGTCATACTCTTATTATCGAATGTGACACGTAAGAGTTCCAACTATTTACTCCATTGCAAACAAAAATACTTCAATTGAAGGCTTGACGTTAACCGTTAGATTGTGATTTAGCATTGATAAATTGCTGCTCATCGACATCAACCCTTCTTCATTGGTTCATATTACCAAAATGTTCCTTATCTAGAATTGATTATTTGGCTTTGACTGACTGTACCCTAATAAATACATTGAAGTCATAAAAAGGCATTATGATCTAAACATCATCTGAAAGTCTTAACCCGAAAAAGTAAGGCCTTGTTAAGAGTTATAATTATGTTTTAGATAATTTTTATGTTGTTGTAATTTCAGTACAATTCACACATTTGACTTGCAGTAAAACCAAAACATGGTCATTACTTTTTCCAGACAACTCCGTATGTTCGTATAATACATTAAATGAACATTCTAAATAAGTATCAAACAGATCTTAATTGACAAGAAACGAATTATCTTAACAGTACTCGATTTACCAGTCGTAGATAGTCTGACAATTTAATGGAACACTGAAGATGACTTTACGATTGATTGTGCGGTCAATTAAAAACTGTGAGGATAAAAAGGGCAATGTCAGTTCAAAAATGGTTTATAAGGGGTTACAATTTTTCGTTCAAGCTTCAGAATTATGTTTAATTCAAATTCAATGTATACTGTTTAATAAACTTATCATGCATTCACCAGGCTGACAACGATTTCAGATCAAAAGTCAAAACATTTGGTAGTTTGAATGGAGATAAAACTTAATACAAATAGAACTAAAGGTTATATGATGCTGAAAGTACAGCTGGAATTATGGAGAGATTTTCCCAAGGATTGTTGTAAGGGAAGAAGAATCCCACCAGCCTGGAATATATGCAATACTACATTAACCGTGCTATATGTCGAATTACAGAAACCTCAACAGAAGTGTCTGTTCCCAAATGTTTTAAGATGTTTCCCCAGTACTAATGGTTGATAAAAAATAACGATTTTCAAAGTCTTATAAGTTGTCTTAACTAAATACTGGCATAGTATAATTCTCTTGTTTATTATCGCTGTCTTATATGGATGAATCATATTAATCGCATTTCTTTTTCTTTTAAACAATTGCTGGACTATTTTTGTTGTTGTAATAGACAGAAATAATTAAACTATTCGGACAAGGATGGACACACCAATATAATAATATTTGTTGGACGACCTGGCATAAAATAATGTAGGACTACGGTACATGTAGAACATACGGATGAAAAACATACACATTTCTGTAATAAAAAATACAAAAATAAAAGCACACATACAAAAGTGATATAATAAATGAATACACCTTAGTTGAAATAATGTGATATACTTATAATAGGTTTTAATATACACCATTTACGGTACATTTTGGTACAGTCTTAACACTGAAAATGATTTCTATTAACCATAGTGGTTTACTATGTAAAATGCAGCATGTAAAACTACATTTATTATTTAAATGGTATGAATGATAAAATGTTGATATCAATAAGACTAAACTAACAGCACAAAACAACCAGAAAAGATCATATGACAAGCTCTATATCGCAAAAAATCTTCGACTTACTGTGGACTGATTGACGTATCTTCGACCAATACAGACAAATATTTAACTATAAAATAGATATTTAATGACTACTTGTTTGAAATAAGAAGAGCGAAATTGATATCGAGAAAAGTCATTAAATTCAGTACTGAGCATTTTTTTTTCTGTCAAACTATTTGTTTATAGTGGTCTGTTAGCATCTCTGTAAAAAGTAAGAAAAACGCAATTACTATCTAGTCATGATGTAAATATATCCTTGCTAACAATTATTAACCTTTTCATCGATGACACACAATATATTTTTTCATAATAATGCTAAGTGATAAGTGTCGTTGACAGCAAATTATTTGTTCTGATAGAGAAGAAGCTACTCCTCTGGACTAAATACTTGAACAACGAATGCTTAGCTTGCGTGTAATTTTGTCATTAATCTTAGCTGCAAAATACCTCACACATTTTTCTTTTAACTCAAGCATGGCTTATTATATACTATCTAAGTCAAATTTAAACTTCTGTGTAATCACATTATGTTCAAGTATTGTATTACAGGTTAACAACGACACCACGGAAGGAAAGAATGACAACGTTACCTTGAGCCATACAATTTTCATGTAGGTGTGTATATTACCGATATAAATAGACATGACCGATTTTTTAATGTCTTCCTGTTGAGCCATGCAGTCATTTATGTTCATAACTTGAAAATGAACTATAACAAATAGAAACAAAAATTAAAGGTAAACCATTTTTTCAAATTGTAATGCATAGTGTTTCTGGATAGAATTTAGAAGCATTTTCTCGCCGCGATATAGTCGTTTTGTGTTGATGCGGCATAAAGCAATCATCACTCAATCAAAGTATCATTTTCTGTTGCTATCTTATTATACCGGTGATACATGTAGGGCATATTATTTCCATACACCATTTAAAAGCAAACTCATGGACAATCATTAAAACACAATCTTGGGTATATTTGTCTCATGTCCTATTGTAAATTAATCAACAGTTAATAGGTTTAAAAATCAAAGAAACGTAGTGCAATCTTCATCATGAATCTACGCTTCGTTTATTATAATAAATTTCGTTAAAATTGACAAAACATATAAACGAATACTTCTATACACTGTACTTAATTCGAACTTAAATATATTCAATTGGCATTCGTAAAAAAGACAGAAACAACTGTCGTTTTTTTACTAAAGATGTTCCTCTTCTGTGATTTAGTGTTACATATGTTTCAACCTTGTTTGTTAGTTTTATTTATGATATTATGATTGTAATGTCATGTCGATTCCATTTCTAACTGAAATGCTTATAACCCATACGCAGAAAGCTGAAAGTTGAATAAATTTCCTCGGTTGAAACCAATGAGTCAGTATAATTAAAATTTAACTCTGGAAGATATATAAACATCACATTGGGATAGATAGTTTAACGGCTTACCTGAAAGTCTATTTCCATTTAATATCAGAAATAAGCCCAACCTCAGCAATATGTACATATACATGATTAAGATTTTCCATCCACTTTAATAAAGTTATTAGAACATGTATCATTAACACATGAGAATCACCTTATACGCTGCGCCTACATACAAGGATGTTATTATTCGGTAACGAAAGTAAATAAATAAATGCAATTTCTTATATAATATGAACAATAATTGAACAGTTTTCACACAAGGAAATATTAGTTGCATGACATATCAAATGTCCAGTTTTAGTAGAAGAATTACATGTATTATTTATTTCAAAGTATAAATAGTAATGAAAAAATATGCATGGTACTAGTTAATTACAACTGTAAACGTTCAATTCGAAAATTACACAGTCAAGCGGTGTTGCAATTCCTAAGCGTATTTTTAGATTACTTAGAAATCAAATTAATCGATGTTCAAACAAACTTTCGGATAGAGTTTACAACGATATAGTTGGTCATTGCAGTTATGTGTAATGAGTTGTTTGTTGTTTTACAAAAATGTATTGTTAACAACTTCATATATACTACACGGCTTCTAACTGCCATTATAATAACATGTTTTGTCATGTCCAGAATTTAATACACATTACTTGAAGTATTACTAGAATCGTATTATATATGTTGTACATGTTAGAAAAGAGAACGGAGACGGGGAGTATGTCAAAGAGACAACAATCCGACAAAGAACAGAAAACATCCCAAGACCGATAATGGGTCTTCCACGTATATGTTGTTTGCATAGACAAATTTTCCTCGTTTATCTATCTCATTTCAGTCCTTTTGAAATCCATGTGTTGTCGATAATTTTAAATGCTCATTACTGGGATTTCAATTTTTCACCAGTGACAACATTAAACTGAATTTACCATATAGTTGAGAACAAGTAATGACACCTCCAATTAATAGTCAGTCAGTGCCCTTTTTAAGCCTCAAAGAACATGGATAGAATCTTTATATATATCTATCGCGTCAGCGGTATTTCTTATGTTTGGTATTCACGGCTCTCCAACAGGCACTTATATTGTGCCTGATTTTTATATGATGAAGACATATTCGTTCGATCCGTTTAACTGAGGTCTTGAGCGAGCATGTCAATTACTGCTAGTAGACCTTGTTAATTAATATATGTTGATCATTGAAATAACTATCGATAGACACTTTTAATTTCATATTTATTATTCCTTCGTCAGCAGAAGGAGATATAAAAAACGTTTCCCAGCTTGATATTGCTTTTTCAATCAACTACGATCGTGGTTAGCGCTTCACTGATTACAACATGTACATGTTAACTGATTGAAACGATTTTAACTATAAGCTAGAACCTATACATTGTTGTTGAATAGAATTATCATAGTCAGGATCTTTTGTTTCATCGCGAAAAACATTTTCAAGGGTACAAAATAAGAAAAACAAATAAAAGGCTAACTGAACTAAAAATGTAATAGAATATTTAAAAAGCAAACGCAAATGAAAACAAAAAGGTTTTATTTTCAGATAAATTTGCTGAAAGGTATGTGTACCAAACTTATCCAGACAATGGTATACACTGCTATCCTTCCTAATGGACTGTGGCATCAACAGATCTGAAGAAGCAGAACTCCTGTAATATCGCAGACATGGGAGATATCTGTAAATACTTTGGAAATGTACTCAATTCAATCAGAGAATTCACTTGGAGATGTGCGTGAGTGAGTGAGTGAACTGGAGTGGGTGAGTGAGTGAGTGATTGAACGAGAGTGTGTAATTGATTTAACAATAGTGAGTGAACGAAGGAAAATGAGTGAATAAACGAGTGAATGAACAAAAATTTGTTAGTGAATGAGTGAATGAGTGAACGAGAATTGGTTAGTAAATGAGAGTGGGTGAGTGTGTGGATCACTGGATGAGAGAGGAATGGATGAATGGAATGGTACACTGATCAAAAAGTGAGTGAACTCGACTGAAATTGATTATAGTGCGGGTCAGTGGATGAGAGTTGAATGGATGAGTGGAGTGGTGGTGTAAAAGAGAGGTGAGTGGAGTCGACTGTAGTTGTAGGTGAATGAACGAACGAGTGAGTGATCGAGTAAATAACAGTTGGCAAGAGAACGAGAATGGAGTCGGTGAACGAGAGAAAATAATGTTGGAATATAGGTCAGTCAACAAGATATATGTAGAAAGACAAGTACTAAAGAAGAACTTCTCTGTTATTTCAAAAAAAACTAGTCGCTTGAATCAAAATACGTACGCGTGTTCTTGATGATCCAATCAAGTACGATTTACGAAGAGCAAATTGTGATATGAAAATCCGAAGTCAGTTCTAAGAGTAAAATATCGTTGTCATGCTTATTGTACAACCTTAATCATACCTTAATAAAAACCTCAACATAAAGTTTGGTATGCTCTGTTATTTTATTCAAGGTAAACTTAGCTTATGCATGCTCCTAGCAAATAACAGATAAGTTTTAACAAATAAAGCATTATGTACATCGAAATTGACTTCAACACAACTACGCATCTACCGTTGAAAGGAGATTATGCTTGCTAAAAAAAAAAGGGATAACCCACTATTTTATCGAGAAAACGCCTGTACCAAGTCAGGAGAGTGACATTTATTTTCGTTTGTTCCGTTTGTTTATAAAGTATAACGTTTGGTATTGTCAGTTTTTATGGAATTTCCCTTTTTAAAAATACCTTGGCGTTCAGTGTTTTTCTGAATACTTTTTTCTTGTAGAATTTATCATTGACCTATGAGATATGACCATCTTTGGTCTTAAATATTACATTTGATTTTCAAATTTAGACATTTCATAATCTTTATAAACGATTGTTGATATTGACTCATTTTGTTTTTGTTTTCGTAATTTCATCGAATTAAATTTCATGGTTTTGTTGTAGACATGATCAAAATAGTTTGAAATATTTCGAAATGTAATAAATGATGATACACATTAATTCAGCATATTTTAAAAATGCATATAAAATTGTTTGCTACAAACTTAATCTTCTAACACATTTATTCTCCTCTAGATACAAATCTTAATTTCTGTCTAAAATGTCTGCTAAAATTTAAAGTCTTACCTGACCAGCATAAAGAAAAAGTCTTACGTTTTCTATATCAACACAATAGTTTTCCTCCTTGCTGATCCAGATTTGGCACAGTTTTTTGAATTAATTGTTTGGTTTCATATATAGCTCTTCAGTTTTGTCTATACGAAACGCCGTCTTGCATACAAAACTATAAGCCTGATATCTTTGATTACATTTCTTATTACCTTAATATGAAAGCAAATACACTGTTTTTTTTCATTTTATGTAACAGGAAAGTAATTGTGAACACCATCGATGTGGGTCAAAACGAATCAAATGAAAATTCCACATATTTTTTTTCTAGACAAAGGGTTATTGACTGGGCCTTTTATATTTAGTCGATACGGATACAATGTTCTTATAAAGAGGACATCTCATGCCCCTAACTATTTTCTTGAACATCCTGTTACTGTTAATGTTTGATTAAGTTACTGAAAATTAAAAACATAATAATTCTGGCATTGCAAACACTTGACCTTTTGACTAAGTTTCACATTATTATTATTTAAAGGAGAAACAATTGTGCTTTATTCGCTAAGGTTGTACTTCACAATTTGATTTTTTTTAAACAAACGAAAGCATAGACTATCTTCAGAATTATGTTTTGTTGATGCATGTGAAAAGTGTTGGTAAGATGATTTCAAATAAACATCCTAATACAAATTTTAGAGATACTTGAGAATACATATTCTTCCTTTTCTTATCACTCTTGTTTTGATCATAAAAAAAAAAAAAAAACCAGGATGGATAAAACAGGATGGATAAAAAACTAACAACGGCCACAAACATAAACTCAGACATTAAGATATTTAAAAAATGTATGCACAAAGCATTTATTTTTTGGACGAATTAATCAATTTGAATTTCAAATAATCTTTATTTGTTTGCAAAGTTCAGCTCTAAAATTGAACATTATACAAAAGACGGATGTTCTAAAGTTACATTGAACTTTGCAATATACATGAGTTTATACAGCAAAATTTTTGATCAGCAAGACAGCATCTACAAATAACTCAACGTGTCTTAAATCGTCAGTCAACTCCTTATAAGAATTATTGCCCTAAAATGATGATTTTATCATGTTTTTACTATTCTCTTGAAATTCATAATCGAAATATAGAAACTTCAAAAGACAAAAATGATTACCAGAACAAGAGCTACAAAAAAATGTCAACATGGCTGAAATTGTCAGTTAACCTTTTTACGGAGTTATTTTCCTTTGATGTTGATTTTATGAAACAGTTGTTGGAAATGAAAGTGCACGACACAGCCTCTTTGGCGCCTGTAGGTAAATTAATCTTGGAATTCGGTATTTTTTTATACTTTTTTTTATATCGTAGGACTGTTTAGTATAGAGTCAGTAATGGTGGTACAAATAAAGATATTGTTAATACATTGTAAGTAGTGGATACATAGTTTGACATTTCTTTTTGACGCATAGAGATTCAAAGAAATTGCTCGAGCATTTCAACACAACTCTGTACATGTTATTTTCCTCAGTGTCTTATGGAAAACCGTTAAGCTTGAGATAAAAAGAATTTAAATGCATCGAATGGGAGTTTTATTCTTATGATCCAAACGATTGAACACATACTCCATCTATTTTTGAATTACCTTTATTGTGTTTGAGAAAGAACAAAAGCTTGGAAATAATTTAACCTACCGGATTTGTACTTATATAAGTATCACGACGGGTGCCACATGTGGAGTAACATCTTTTTACCATTCCGGAGCACCAGAGATCAGTCCCGGTTTTTGGCGGGCGTCGTATTGCTCTTCTTCAGTTTTTTATGTTGTGTTTTGTGTGCAGCTGTTGGTCTCTTGGTCTCTTGGTCTCTTTTTATTTCAGCCATGGCGTTGTCAGTTTATTTTCGACTTATGAGTGTCAATGTCCTTTAGATATCTTCTGTCTTTAACATTCATCCGTATCAGAGCAAGATACGGGTTTAACAGATTTTGCCGAGGGTCAACTTTGCCGAAATTGATAGTAACCTAAGGTGTTATATTATTACTGATGAACTCAATGTTGACATGAGTACTGATTTAAGCATCATAGTACCAAATGTTATATCTGAAAAACTTTAATTACAATAGTAAAATAGAAACTAGATTCAGGCGATAGCAATTGATTTGTATTGCATTAGACAAAGTGTCAGCATTTGCACTTGTTGCTCAGCAGCAGAAACTACAAAAATATGAATATTGTAAGTTCTATTAACGCTTCTATTTATCCCAAGTCACTAAAATAGATTTAATTAAAAAAAAAAAAAAAAAAAAACTTCTTGGTCGAAATAATGTTGACTATTTTACCTTCTCTGTTTGATGCTATGGTCTAAAAAGTTCAAGGTAAAATCAAAAACCCAGGGAATCACATGAGTTCCAAAAGGAACGAAACATGGAACGTCGAACGTCTGCTGCTAAATTAAACAGGCATTGTCATTATCTACAGTCAGTCAAAATTTAAAAATAAGGAATAAGTCAAAACCAGATATTAACATAGTGGTGCAAAAGGCTATCGGCTTGTATGTACGCTAGGAAAGCATATTACCACCAAATATAGGCCTCTAATTGGAACAGACATTACATTTTACATGATTCAAAATAAGCCTGTTTATTTAGCTAGCTAAACCTCACACTTGTATGACAGTCGCATAGAATTCCATTATACTGACAAAAATGTGTGAGCAAAACAAACAGACATTGCATATTGCTGTGTTTTTGTTTATTCTACATTGGCTAGCTAGAAATTAATGTATAGGAGGAGGGTTGAGATCTCACAAAACATGTTTGACCCCGCCGCATTTTTGCGCCTGTCCCAAGTCAGGAACCTCTGGCCTTTTTTAGTCGTGTATGTTTTTTTTTTTTTTTTTTTTGGTTAATTTATGTTTCTCAGTTTAGTGTGACGTCCATTTTCTCTGAACTAGTATACATTTTTGTTTAGGGGCCAGCTAAAGTCCGCCTCAGGATGCGTGATTTTCTCGCTGTGTTGAAGCGTTGGTGGCATTGAGCTGTTTTCTGCTCTTCGGTCAAGTTGTTATCTCTTTAACACATTCCCCGTTTCCATTCTCAATTTAAGGCATAATAGGTAAAAATGTCAAAAATTGGGGTACAGCAGTCAACATTGTGTTATAATCAAATCACTTTAAAAACAAACAACTATGTCAACAATAGAAAAACTAACTTAACAAAAATATAGAAATTAGAGCAAGATAAGCGGTACCAATACTACTGAAAAATAATTCAATTTAATCAAAAGATAAGGTATGACTGCCAATGAGTCAGTTATTCCCCTGAGACACATAGCCATAGATATAAGCAATTATAGGTCACTGCACGCTCTTTGAGAATAGTTGAAACCCAAACCGTATAGTAAGTTGAACAAGACTCCAACGTGACCGAATTGAATATCAATTCAAACGATAAAACCCATGAATATAGCACTGTATTTGTCTATCTCTGTATCTCTGTATGAATGAATTCAATACGACAAGAATCATCAATTGAAGAGAGACGGAAGTTACCAAAGGGATATTCAAACTCGTGGACCAACTTAAAACACTGATTAAAAAAACAAACAACAAAAACGACGAAATAATAAACAACAGCCTACAGAACACAACATAAAAAACTTCAAACTGAGAAACAGAAATACAACCGAAACCCGGGAATGACAGCAGTTGACTCTGTATGTGTAAGTGACGAGATGATAAGAAATTTATATACTATTCTGACATTGTAGGAAAATATTCCTAAATTGTACGATCGTAAACAGCAGGAAAGAATAAAGTTTTAAAGAGCTTTTCTCCTGCTTCTTAAGAGTACAACTATTCTTTTAATTTTTATACAAGTAAAAATAATGTATATTAGTAGCAATTAAACATTTACACTTAAACATATATTATTCGTTGGTTCCCAACCATTCAATTTTATTTTAAAGGCAAAATATATGGCTTTATCGTAGAGAGGGATTGAAATTGAACTGTAACGTTAACAATAATTTAAATGTAACCGTTCGCTCGAAATTGAAGCAAGATAAATGGAGAATATGAACGTTTATTATACAAATATACCTTATCAATCAAAATGTATTTGTTAGTCAAAAATTTCGATTGCAGATTCAAAAAACTGAACTTTTCAGCAATTATTTTTGTTATAATTCTCTAAATCATTTCAATATTTATCGAATGATAGACAGAACTTGAACAAAATAAGTTCAGTTAAGTATATAAAATGATTTTAATGCACATATTAGCGTTGAGATGCACTTCTGTACGTTGTTTCGTTCTTCTGTTCTTTCCTCTTTGCAAGGATATTGTGGCTGTTTCGGTGTTGTCTTTTATGGGTGTCCTATTTGATAATAAACGACTAAAAGTTGAATATTTAAACCATTTATGCTATTAGACTGTAAGTCTTCTATAAATATTGAAAACACTTTCTCAATATTTCACTTATTATCTGAGACGATAACAATTTTGTCACCAAATATGTGTCAGGTGAAAATATTGTCCTAAAAACCCTTACACACATGTATAAATATTTCTAATGGTTAATTCCCTTGTACAGTATTTCACGGCGGTAAAAGATTCATAATTTCAATTTCTTATATTGACGATATCTTTGAAATATGATACATTGCAAGCATTAAAATTTTATGCAATAAGCACCTCCAACTATCACTCGTTATATGTAAAGACCTTAAAACACAACTACATAAACATGTACATGTATAATCGATGACTTTCTTACAACCGAAAATACACATATACATACAATACAACGCTAAACTAAAGGCACCAATATCCTGCAGTATGCTATTTACTATCTGAACAATGCATGGTTTGTATGTTTAAAAATGCTAAGCGTATGTAGCATCATCTTATATTTAGGTTCACGAGTGGCCATCCGTGTTATTGGCGGTATAAGAATACGAAATAAAACTTTTAACGCGTTGATTTTTACTTTTAACGCGTTGGTTTCACTTTAAACGCGTTGGTTATCCCTTTTATTGTGTTGATTATAAGACCTAAGCTGAACACATTAATTCCTATTTCATACAGTATGAAAAATCAAACTATACCGTTAGTTTTCACTTCTAACAGTATAGTTTTTCCTTTTATACCATAAGTTCTGCACTTCAACCAATCAAAATATTTCTAACAAAGTTCTGTACATTCTAATTCATGTGTAATACTTTTATCTTCTTGTTCTTGTCAGGACCAACATGGCCAAGGAAAGCAAAACCTTGTAGGAAATTTTTTGGTTTTTTTTTTTTTTGCAGGTCATTGTTATCTATAGAAAATTTTCCATTCGATCTTAAAAGATAAAACCTGTTTGATAACATGGATAACACTCATTTTGAGTATGAAAGTCAATACCCCATGTGGAACAAGATCTCAGTTCCATTTCGAAGCACCTGAGATTAGCCCCAGTTTTTGGTGGGGATTCGTGTTGCTCAGTCTTTAGTTTTCTATGTTGTGTTTTTTAGTACTGCTGTTTGTCTGTTGGTCTTTTTCTTTAGTCATGGCGTTGTCAGTTTATTTTTGACTCATCAGTTTGAATGTCCCTTTGGTATCTTTCGCCGCTCTTTTTCAATAATGCAATGTCCTTTTACTTGAAAAAGAAAGTACAAAGAGGTAAAATTCACAAAACAATCGTCACTAGTAATATTTATCAATCGTAGAATTATGATACAATTTTATATTTACTTAGGACACTGGAAAATATTTTTATTTGAATATTTAAGGTTGGTGTGTATAAGTCAATCCGTTAGTCTTTATTGGCATTCTTAATTTCATTTTCGTTTTTTTTTCGACATGACCGAACAATTTTATTCTTCGTCAATACTAATTTCTTAATACTCACATAATAAGAATTATCGGTGTACACTTTAAAATCAGAACAATTGGCCTTTCGGCGTCGCTGATAATGAAGAAAACCCTGCCCGACCTATAAATAGTAGGAAAATATACATGTACATTCAATTTGAATATAAGTCTACAAGTAAGCAGACTTACTATTTAAGTCAATCAATTCAATCTTCACAAAACTGTTTCCCTGTCATGTATTTATGATATTGCTTCTCAAATTGTGTATTCAATTAATGAATAAGTAGAAAATGATAAGTACCGTCATCTAATATCAACACGATATCATTAATCATGCTAATGCAGAAACGTACAAAACGAGAAAAAGAGAAATTACTGATATACAACTGAAAAAAGGCAAATTGAAATTTTGCTGTTCTGATATTGATATAAAATAAGCACGTGTTGTATGATTTCCAATGAAACAACGTTTTTAAAATGTTCAAATGACGTGGGCTTAACGAAAGCTACTCGAGCTTCCTCAACGAAGAAAGACTTGTGCATATCAGACTTTCGCGTAATTCAATATCTATAAATACATTTAATCCTCTCTTTTTTCTCATGATGTTTATTTAATCTAAAACAAAAATGTAAAACTCACGTGTTTGTTAAGAAAGCAATGGAATAAAGAAATAAAAAAACCTTGTATGAAAAGAAAAAAATAATATAGATATTGTTACAATGTGAAACCTATTTCAGCAAAGTAAAAAAAAAATTACTTTGTAAAAAAATCAGGAACCAGACTAATTATGGTTATGTAACTGCTTCTGATTAATACTGATACGTTTGATTGGTAGGTCTTATCTCAGAGTGTGAAAAATGTTAAATTTATAGATAAAAAAAGTAGAATAGCAAAAATACCGAATTATAAGGAAAATTCAAAGCGGAAAGTTCTTTATCAAATGGCAAAATCAAAAGTTCAAACACAACGAAACGAAAACAACTGTCATATTCCTGACTTGGTACAGGCATTATCTTATGTAGAAAATGGTGGATTAAAACTGGTTTTATAGCTAGCTAAACCTCTCACTTGTTTGAGAGCCGCATAGAATTTCATTCTATTGACAACAATGTGTGATAAATAAACATAATAGGTAAAAATGTCATAGACAAAGTACATAGGCAAAAATGAAAGACAAAAATACCATATTTATCATAGCACAATACCACAATGGCGGGATGTTTAAATACCGAGCCACGCCAAAAGTATATTACCAAAAATGGACTAAACAGTAAAGGTTAAAAACATACAAAGACATATAAAAAGAACACTGTAACACGTAACACGTAATTAAGATCATAAACAACGTCAGTACCTATAATCCAAACTTCAAGACCATCATGTATTATTTGTGAAGTTGATAAGGAATATTTATCAGCAAGGCCTTGATATCTTCCTATGAACTGTTCTTTTAGGAAAAGGACGAGACTTCTTTAACATAACCCTGGTTCATCACCTTTCTGCTCAGATACTGGTGACTCTGAGTAACAGCTGTAAGCTTTTGAATACCGAATGAGTTGGGAAGTATATATTCGACATGCAGGTGAAGTTGGTATATTTTTGCTTAATCATTCTATTAGTTGCAAAATTAAAAATTAAACACATTTTAAAATATTTACTGCAATTTGGTATCAGCGTATTAATAGTTACCGAATGACAAAGCGTTTATGTGTTTGCTTTACCTATAAGTACGACCAGAACTCAGTTACACTTGAAATATACTGCTTTGGTCGTATTTTGTTTTACGTAATCTGAATTGATCTGAGCATGTTCAATGGATACAACTATCCAGTTAACAATTCCGTCGACAAACTTATGTTTTGTACATGTTAATTAGACGAATATTTTACAGAGAAAATGATCAGACAATAGAGATATTCGACCGCGTTAGAGAGTTGACGGACATAAGAATCATAAAAAAATGATATTTTAGAGTGTTTTCCCATTTGCCAAAACATATAGATAATATGTTAAGAAATTCTGGGCACAAACATTTTTTTTTATCTATAGGAAATAGATGTAGGTTTAAAGAAAGAAAAATAAATGTGCACACGATGAAATGTCTAGCCTGCTGTATTGATCATGATTGAATTATGTTAAAAGTTGTAGTAAAAAAGGTTATACAACAGGTATTCAAAATATACGTACAATTAATATTAATCCATTGATTTATGTAAATGAAGTAAAGGTCAAATGAAGCCTGTCAGACGGATATATATATGCCTTATAATCGTTACATACACCAATTATAGTTACACTATTGCTGATAGTGTCTGGGAAACAGACCTAACCAAGAAAACTAAATTGTGGACATTGACCCATGAACATAATATCAAGGTCAGAAGAACACTTCCACACAGACATGTACACATTGCAATCATTCCATACAATATCTATGTTTAACCTATTGCTTATAGTATCTGAGAAATTGACTTTACCATGAAACCAGAAGCATGACTTAAGAACCTTGAAAATGAATTCAACGTCAGACAAACCTACCAGACAGACATGTGTCCATTGTATTCATTTCATACACAAAATATTGTAGTCCCACTGCTTACATGTATAGTAACTGAGATACGAACTTGACCACAAAAACTTAACCTTGTTCACTGACCCATGAATTGATGCCAATGTCAGGTGAACAATATTTGACGGACATGTTGACTTTGCAAGGATACCATATACCAGTAGTGAGCAATTCACATGACGAAAGTGAACAGTTTTAGGCAGTCGCTAAAGAATGAAAATGAGGTCAAGGACAGTGATCATAAGACAGACGGAAACTTCGTAAACAAAGTATGAAGCGTTCAGGTCCTCAATCCCCTGAAATATAAAGCTTTATACAAACTGTTTACGCCGCCGGATTGTAATCTTTTTGTCTCGGATTCTGCAACTTGCATCGCAGACGAGACAAAAAAAGCTGCTATTTGGTCTATGGTCTTGACATGATTGTTTGGCTTTCAAACTAACAGGAAACCATGAAACGGTGATGTACAGAGGCCATTCCTTGTAGATATTCTTTAAATCCATATCAATTTTATAGCACATTTCTGCTCTCAATAAGTCACATACATGTGTAGGATGGAGTGATTAACCTGTTTGTAAATGAAAATTTGTTTTCATAACTTTGACCACCCCCCTCCCACAATTTTTAATCATTTGCAGTACTTCTCATTTCTGTAAAACAAAGATATACGAAGAACTGCTCATTCAATTTATTTTCCGTTATTATCACACTTTTTTTTTAACAAAGTACAAATGTATGTGCTTCCACACTCATCAAAAGAAAATTAAATATTTACTCAGAAATCCACGAACACCTTCTATCCAAAAACGGGAAAACAACATTATTTTTGGACCATTAATAATTGTTGATATCTTAAAAAAACATCTTTAGAGTTCACTAGTAACGAATCAGCAACTGAGTATAAATTGTAAATGTGCACCCTATATGTACAAATGTTTATCTAGCATCGTATTTGGCAAAAGTAATATCAAATAAGTCATAAATGTAAAAACTATAGTTTTTGGGAAATATTTTTACAAATTCAAATGTGACGTCACTTTGTGTGTTTTTTTAGAATTTCAAATGTGACGTCACTTTGTGCGTTGAGGCTTTGACTAACTCGGCTGTGTATTTTTATGTGTTGGATTAAGTTGTTTTATGTAATGTATCCGTTTTTATTCTGTAGTTAGTCCCCACTTCGGTTTTATCATGTATATCTATTATATAGACATTTTATAAAATTTACTGTTTGCAAAATTATAAATTATTCTAAATAATAAGGATGTTCTTGTCCCAGGCAGAAAACCCTGGCCGTGTTAGGCGCAACTTTTTGGAAGTTTTGGTCCTCGGTGCTCTTCAGCTTTGTACTTGTTTTGGCTTTCAAGCTTTTTTTCATCTGAGCGTCACTGGGTAGTCTTTTGTGGACGAGACGCACGTCTGGCGTATCAAATTTTAGGCCTAGTACCTTTTGTTAGCTATTATTCGTGTTTTTCTTTGTCCTATATGTTCTCCCATTTATTTGTATTGTAGTCCTGTCATCTAATGTTGTCATTTTGGTGTTGTGTTTGACGTTGCCATAAAAGCGGGAGGTTTGGCATGCCACAAAACCAGGTTCAACCCACCATTTTTTTTCTTAAAATGTCCTGTACCAAGTCAGGAAAATGGCCATTGTTACATTATAGTTCGTTTCTGTGTGTGTTACATTTTAATGTTGTGTTTTTGTTGTGTCGTTGTTCTCCTCTTATATTTGATGCGTTTCCCTCAGTTTTAGTTTGTAACCCGGATTTGTTTTTATCTCTATCGATTTATGAGTTTCGAACAGCGGTATACTACTGTTGCCTTTATTAATCCTTTACAGTATTTGAATTTAGTTCGCTCTTAACGCATATATGTAAGGACGACAAGCTATCTAAATGTGTATCTACGTTGTCCTGAAATTTAAGCTTTGACCTTCGACCCAAATTAAAAAAAAACGCGAATATCACAGATACAGACGCATCAATATATCGACGAGGCTTGTTGGCTTCATTCTTATTATATTAAGTACAGTCGTGCGTCATTCTGTTAACACAAATGGATCAAATGCGTAGACTTGACACTCTTTTAAGATACATAACAATTTGTTGGTGAAACACAGCTGTAGATTTAATCTTAAATTGACACATTTCCATTGTCAGCATATTTAGTGATTAGTATTTTTGATGATAAAATATGCCGAAGTATCAAAATTTATAATGTTAAATTCTTAATAGAAGAAAAGTACATTTAGAATTCGTAATGAGTTTAAAACAAATTTATGCATGTATTCATTTTCTACAAAATTGCCAATTTAGCTGTTAAATGTATCCGAGTTTCATTCATCTATTTTTTAAATGTTAATTTTGAGCGTTCTTGAAGAAGGTAAACGATAAAAAGCGCTTCGTGCTCACGAAATTTATAAAGTTTTATTTTAATATTCTACCAAACATTCATCTCTATTCACACGAGGTTGGAAAATTAAGTCACGGAAAGTATGGAAATAACCAAATATTTCCATTAAATGCTAATTCAAGATTTATAGAGGGTATCTCAATGATAACTATAATTTCAGAAATTATTGCGTGCATTTATCATTGCAATTTCTAAGAATGAACAAAATGCTAGTCTAATTATTGCGATTTCAGAAACATCTGCATA